>NW_017549085.1:784253-952563 GCF_001854935.1 Bemisia tabaci
TTTTTTTTTGCTGCAAGACCCCACGTAACTTTTCAACATTAAAATCGTCTTTCTAAAAATCACAAAAATGTTACTTATACTTACCTCCTTCATTCGCTGGAGCTTCAACCTACCCTTTGGTACACCAAATATTCATTCATAAAATGTGAAGTGAAAGTACGTATCTGTCAGTGCTTTATAGAAAGCACACATAAAGAATGTATTGAGGAATGCGACTTCAAGTATTTTTACATGCGCGTACACCGCTCTTTGAGACCTTAAAAATCAAACTTAAAAAAATCAGTTTTTCGCTAAAAACTACGGAAAACGGCCTTCTGGTACGCTGTAATTTTCAAAAATTTTCCGGGGGGGACCCCCGAACCCCCCGCCTTCCTGGGGGGTATTCCATACCCCCCAGACCCCCCGGCGTGGGGGGCGCCAAAATCTGGGTTTGCACCCCCCTACGTGAAACGTAGATCCGGCCCTGCCTTCTCATTCGTTTTGAAACATCAATAAAAACCATCAGGTGAAATTGCCGGAGGGGGAGGGGTGCATAAGACGCGTTTACCTACTCGTGTTGGATAATTTTTTTGCGAAAGCCCTCAACACTGCCTACTGGCAAAATTTCACGGAACATTGCGCGAAAGTTAAGTTCCGTAAACATATCTCTATGTGGACAAGGTCCTCCATTTATAAGAAATGAACCAAAAAATTATGAAAGAACAAACATAAATGCGGTTGAATATAATTTTAACCTCCGCCGCTGCGCCGGGCTGATCGCACTGTGTTTGGCGCAATGCGTGAAGTATTCCTGCAGTCTTGTAGGCGCTATGCGTTTCACGCGGTCACGTCAACCGCCCCTGACTGACCGCACTGTGCTTGGCGCAATGGGTGAAGTATTCATTCAGTCTTGTAGGCGCTAATATGTGTTATAAGTCAACCGCCGTGCCGAGGGCTTGTCCTTTTCATCTCAAGTCCTCGTCGTCAATCCTCTCTGCGCTGTGCTCCAGGCCAAATTGCGTATTTAATTCCTCTCTTAACTCGACTAATTAAAGATGCTGTCTCTTGTATCACCGAAAAACGGCAATATTAGAAATTACTATACTCTCAGGAAAGATAGATTTTGTCCCCTTTTCTCATTGATAATTTTTTTTTTCCAAATCCGATTTTTTTTTATACCTACCTTTAAAAAAATTGCAAAATTTGCCGCCACGGGCTACCCCCTTAATCCGGCCCTGCACTCGAGTGACATAAGATGGAAGGGACTTCAACAGCTAACATCTCGGCCAACTTGAGAAACGCACTCAATGATGTTGATAATATCGCCTTATACAGCTAATCGAACTCTATGGACACGCGTGTTGCATAAAATAAAATGGAAGGCGCTGATGTTCAGTCACTCTATTCCGGGAGGCAGTCTCCGCCAGAGAAAACATACATGCCGCAGCGGCGTTTGGCGCGCCCGCGCCCCGCGCCTTTAGGAATACGTGACAGGATGAAATTCTCTGGTAAAAACAGAAGCAAGAGCACAGGAGAGAATTTTTTTGTACCATTTTTACAAATTAGAATAATAGATATCCCACCGCCGCGCATGAAGTCGTAAGTTGGTGACAGGGTGTGGCTGCGAGCACTTCCATGGGGGAGGGGGGGATGGAATGGCCGGAGCTCCTACAATTTTTAGCATGCAACACGGATGTCAACGGGGCACGAATAGTTGCATCAAGGCGTTAATACCGATATCAATGACCTATGCTCGGATATAAATACTGAAGTGTTAAGAAAAAAAGCTGTGTGAACACTCAAATGTTGCCTTTCTTCCAATTGAAAATTGAGTTGAAAAGACTCTGAAACATTCCATCATTTTAAACAATGTATTACTTGAGCCTTGGTTGCTCATTATCAGGGGTATGTTCTGGAGTGAAAATGTTAACATGAATTTAAAACAGACAAAAATAATACACTCAAAAAAAAAAAAATAAAAACTATTAGATACTTAAATTCAGAATATTTATTAGATTTTCACATAATCTTTGACGTACCTAAGTTATAAAAACTTCACTGCACATAAATCTGTATGGGTATTTAAAATATTCGAGAGGTACTCATACAAAAAAAATTTAATTAAGATTTAATAATACATGATCATTGGATCAATGAGTGACTAAAAACCAACAGTGAAAATACATTACAGTTTGCAATTAACACTAGGTGCCTACTTCATAACTTGCTAGACCAGCCACATAAGTAAACGAATGCACTAGTTTTATGATTATCAAAATTCTATGAGGCTCAATATTCAAGTTTTTAATTAACTAGTAATTTGGTGATGGTGGAGTATTCATGGGTTCGGATGATTAAACAAGGTGATTAATTTTGATAATTTTGGTGAGATATAAAAGCAATTGATTCCACCCATCTTTCAGTTATTAAAATCTGCTCTTCATATTATCAGAGGGCCAGAAAATCTGAACATTATCCCTACTACCCTGTGCACCAACTTCTTCATTCTTGCTGCTAAAAAAAAGTCATACAATAAAGACTTATTTTTTTCTTTTTTTTAATTGAAAATTAATAGACAATTTTTAAACATGAATAAAAAACTATCTCAACCGATCAACCTCAGAGGAGAAGTTGTTCAGCTTTTAAAACTAACTCCAAAAGGAAGTATATCCGAGGAAATAACAGGGCCGGCATGAACATAGGACAGCAAAGAAACAAATGCCGGTTCCAGAGCTATCCTCGCCAGCTAAATAGGACAATTTACTCCTCAGCACTTTTATTATGATATGTTTTAAAGATTCCCCTAATAGTTTATGTTCTTGGATTTAAACTAATTCAAATATACTCTTTCTGACTTGTTGAAAATAATTATTTCTGATACCTCTGACTGACAGCTTAATAAGAGCAAGGATTCCTTCCAAAATTCTGGATACATAACTCAACAATAGTTTGTTTTAAGAGGTGAAAAAAAGAGATTCAATATAAAATCTGAAAGATTTTTTTTCTTTTTTGCATCAACATGGAGCAGTGACTGAAGGATGTGCAATGATGAAACACTGGTAAAACTGACAACTTCAATAGCATACTTTCACAGTTGATAACCATTACCTACGTTAAATTAAAAGGTTTAACTTTTGACTATCAGAGAATCCATTTGTATGAACATTTTCTCACAACCTTCAGTACTGCCAAGTAAGATGTAATTACATGTAGCATTGACTAATGAAACTTGTGAAAAAAAACACACATCCAACCAAATAAAATCAAACTAGATAATTAAGATGCAAGTACCAATGAAATTCACCTCTTGGTGATTTAACTCTGGGTTCTTTCAGTGAAAACAAATTTGCTCTCACACCTACAACACAATACGGTCAGAGAAGGGACTTGAACTGCCAAAAAAAAGATGAAAAAAGGGGGAAGAAAAATTAAATTCACTGATTGGACAGTGAATCAAAGCTGGCGAAAATAACTAATCAGGTAAATAAAAAAAAAAAAAAAAAAAAAAAAAAAAAAAAAAAAAAAAACCGAGTTAGGATTTTAATTTTATGAGGCTGATCTTTGAGTAAAGTTTTATTAAAAAACCCCACTATCCACCTGATCAACAAAGATTCATATGAACTATCTAAAAAATAATTGGAGAGATGTACATTATTCAAATTAGGTAACATGTTGATTGTTGAATAAAAATAATTTGACAGAAATTTCAGAACGGAAAAATTGTGAGTACATCAATTAAACGCTCGAGGAAAGTTGACTTGATTAGATATTTTTTTTAGAAATTGAACCCATTCTCATCAGAAGTGAACACGTCATAAAATTTCAAGATTGATTTTATTGCTGATTCAAATCTAAAAGTTCCGCAAAGTATAGGATACGAAAAAAGAACAAAACAAAAACAAAAAAAATTGCCAAAATAGCCGGTTAAAACTGTTAATTCTGGTTAAAACAGGCAAAAGTCCTGAAAATGTGCCTTTGGAACAATCGCTAAGTTCTCAAAAATGGGCTGGCAGATCAGATAGCAATCATTACAAAGAATGTGAATCTGCCGATGGGATATTAAAACAGTTTAACAATCCTCCACTCCTGTACCAATCATTGAGATGATTGACTAAAGAGTTGGATCCCTCTCAATAAAAAACAAAATGAAATGGGTACAAAATAAGTCTGATCATTCTAAACCATTTTTAAAATTCAAAATTGTTAAAGGAGAACAAGTCTAGAGAAAAAAACTCTTGATGATTCAAGAGCTAACCGTTGGCTTAATAGGCATCATTTGCAAAGCCGAATACAAACATCTTCACTGATAACTCATCCATTTGGGGGTAAGCGATGAACTGTGAAATTCTCTTCTGATTTTACTTTCAGTACCTTCAACATGTTCCATTTGAGAGAAAATGGGTTCAACTGTTGGAGCATTACTTGTTGTTGGAGCCCTGTTTTCCTAACAGCCTGGGATGATGCCTCCCATAATTCATAACCTGCCAAATATTCCTACAGGAATTTGATACTTGAGCAAGAGGGCAATTATCTAATTTATTCATTCCTAAAGAAATATTAACCTTTAAAAAACGGCAAAAGAATAAAAAATTGTTACGAGGCATTGCAACGTTGCGTTTCTGGAAAAACAGGGCAAAAAAAATTATCCAAAAAGTTCACTATTCACCAAAAATGAGCGATAAAATCAGCTAGTTCAATACTATGCATACTCTGAAAATGAACATTCCCACCTTAGCAAATAGGCTACTTAAAAGTGAATGCCCCCTTCTTTTAGGGGCATTTATCTTCCGCATAGAAAGGTTAAGATGGAAAAACAAAAAATTAGCATACTTGGACTCACAGTGGTTACTTCAAATACTTTCTGTTAAAAAATTCTTATTGCAATATATTATGACAAAAATAAAGAGAAAGTAAAATAACTGAAGTTTAAGATTGCATTCAATACAAATTTCTAAACTGAAGCGAGCTCCAGAAAAATGTATAACCACAATGACTGACTCAATGATTGACTAGAGACTAAAGATGAGGAAGTCAACCGAATACTTAATCTAAAAATCATTAGACTGAAGATGCAAACATCTAATTACGGAAAATAGCTTAGAGTTCCTACAAAGCTAGAGAGAAAATAAAAGTATAACAAACATAGAAGAAAAATTGATAACAAAAAAAAAAAAAAATGAAACACTAGGTCCCCAGCATAGGAAAAATTCAACTCGGAAGATTCATACAGGAGACAATGCAACTGATGAACCAAGAATAATAGACATAACTAGAATAAACGCAAAGCAAATTCCTAACTGGTAAAATAGCAACGCAGCATAGTGGCGAAAATCTTTGACCAAAACGCAATGCCATTACTGAACTTGGGCTGAAGCTATGGACTTTTTTCATTTTCCTTCTTTCATAGAATACACCAAAAAATGAAAATTAAAAACGAAATAAAACAAAAAATTGTAAAAGTAGGAATGACAGCCGGCTCTTGTTTATTCTAAGAGCTCTGACAAGTTCTGAAAAAAAAAGATTGAAAATTTTGCTTTGTAATGAGCGAATTTCAACAAAACGTTTTGAACATTTTACAAGGTCAAATCATACTTTTTTTTATTTTCTCTTTTTATCCATGCAAGGACTGAGCTTGCTTCTTAATTATTTGTATTCCTTTTATCTCATTAACAGTTTTTGACACATTCACTGTCAGGCAGTTTTTTTAATAATATTTCGAACATCATTAAGGATTAGAGAGTGTGTCAAGTCCACCTCTCTCATAAGGGTTGATTACTGATGAAAATTTGAAGATACATACGTTCTATCATTTTTGACTCGTTATTTCATAGAAGGCATAGATGCGGTCAACACTGGTAATAACATCCATTCAAGACTATTAATGCAGTTTCAATTTGAGTCTTTCATGTTAAGGCACTTTTCAAAGGTCTTAATCTGAAAGAAATACTTTCGCAGCAGATGCCCTTAGCGAATTTCAATCAGAATTACTTTACTACCCTCCTAACAGTGGATATGTTAAAAAAAGTTTATTATTTATCAGCTTCCAAATTTAAACGATAAGCGGTCACTCAATAATTAGAGGTAACCTGAGAGGACCATATGCTCAAAAATAAGAAATTTGGTGACTAGAAAATTCTTGACAAACATGTCATTGAGCACAGGCACAGAGCTAAATTAATTATATTTTCGTGCATAAGCGGTAATAACACAACTAAAAATAAAATTACTCAAACTAGAATTGACTAGATTCACAACAGTTCCGTTTACAAGCTGTTTTGAAAAAAAACATGCATTAATAGAGAGGCTTTACCCTTACATCATTAATTAAAAACAATCACTTCAATTGGTTTCAAACGTGAACATCCCTCGGGCTCCCCTGATAATTTTCCCATACATAAACCTTGGGAAAAGGGAGCATTTTCATAAGAGCAATTACAGTTTGCCTTTGAATATCAGTGATCGAATGCTATTCCCCCAGTAAAATCAAACATCTAACATACTGTGCAAAAGAAGTTTTTTGAAAAGGTGAACAACATTAAAACCTTCCTTACTTTCAAAACACTTCCCCCTCCCCTCCGAAAACTACAGAGACAGACAAGGAAAAAGGAATCGGGATGACAATCACATTAGTAGTTCATGTCTCTTAATAATTGCTCCTATGAAGACTTCCAGCTCAGGTCTGATATTCACGAAGGACACAACAGTGAATTAAGCAATAGGAGGGTTACTCAAGTGCCACCGCTCAAAAGATAAACTGTAGGAACATAAACGTACGTCATCCTGATAGAAAAATACATACCTATGTCGAAAATTTAGATGAGTTTGAAGAAAACTTGGCAACAATAAAAACGGAAAAACAAAGATAGGCAGATTTTAGGGTTTCTGGCATAATAAATCTGGTGCCTCTTTGATTGAAACAAGACAAACTTTTTTGAAAGCACAAAGAAGTCTCTGTTGATTTAAACACAACACCATTCCAATTGGCAACGATTTTAAAAATGAATACTTAAATTTGTTGTTCACTTTAGTAACTACCTCAGTGAAATAAAAAAATAAGAAGGAATAGAAATGTTCACTGATTACTCCTTGCATACAAATATTCATAACTCTCACAAATTCTATTGCATTTCCCTTTGCGACCACCGGAAACTAAGTGGACACTTCAAACTTTTGACAGAAAAAAGACATGAATGAATAGACTAGTTCTCTAGACTACAATTACTACCACTAAACACTAAAAAAGAGAAAATTTCTCTTTCCAATTTTTAGGAAACATTTCAAAACATAATTTCGTTATCTCTAAAATAAGAGAGATTATCTTGATTATCTTGACCTATGAAACCCTTATGAAGCCTTTTATATCGCAGTGGGGGAAGAGAGGAACTGAGCGTTGGACAAGAGGAAAAAATCATGCTTTGGTCAATACCATTAGACAAAGACAGTCTCACACTGTACACTTAAAAAAGAGATATGAAAAAGATTTTACATTCTATAGCACCTAAAATATTACAGTTTTGGAAATCCAGCAAAATCCTCTGGAAGCAAGAATTAAAATAGAATTACAACAGAATTCACTTTTAGTTGATGTGGTTCTACGGCCTAAGAAAAAAATGCCCTAATTTTATGGGAAGAGTGGTATTTCAATCGCCCAAATGAGCATTGTTGCTGAACTTAACTGACCCATTTATACTGACATCAAAAACATTAGAGTGCCGCTATAGGTCTGTACAGATCATTCATGCACTTATTAGTGTCTAATTTTTGCTAAAGTTTTTGCCAGCACTTCAAAAAAAACACTAAATCCTCTCTAAAATTCTATGCTGGAATTCTCATTGGCGGTTACGGCGGTGTTAGCACATTACCTTTTCATTATGCTTACAACAGCTACATTTATACAAGCCTTTCAATACAGGTTGAATGCAAAATTTGCAATAAAAATCAATAAATGGATGTTGAAAACCTTCCAAATAACACTTTTCCATAGCTTTAACCGTAAGATTCACTTCCAACCAGGGTTCATAAAAATGCACACTTTTTAGATCTAAATCCAACCAGAATTGATAAAATACTGATGAGAATCAAGAGTTCATAAGAATCGTCTTTTTTCTATGCGTGTTACGTAAATATTCTGTAACCTGCATTTATAGCTGCAGATTGAAAAAGCTTGTAATAATGTAACTAATGATTGGTGGATGATTACGATTACTTCAAAGTCGATTCACAAGTAAAGCAATTACTGCCTAAAAACTTGCTGTCAAACAACCCTGGTCGCCTGGAATCTGTAGCGCAAGACAAAAGACATCACGGTCTATCACTTGTGACCAGAGGAGTAAAAAGTGTATTCAGAGCCAGCAACATAGAAAAATGCAGGGAGAAATTTAAAGATTGCTCATAGACAGGCACTGAAAAATGACCGCTTACTATTGCATAGAGACTATAGGTCGACAATTTTTTTTCAATCAATCTAGCAATGTTTCTCAGCATAAAAAATTCTCTTTGCACCCATTAGTAGCAGCTTGAGAAATAAAGACAAAATGTGCAACAATGGAAAGAAATAAGCGTATTCAGAAAAAATATGAAATAAAAACTGCTTTCAATTCACACAAAACTTCGGATTATACGGATCAATTTAAAAAAAAAACACGCGGTTGAGATGCCGGAAAAAGCAGTCCTTGGTGTTACAAGTGTTATGTCATGGTACATACTAACATTCAAATGTCGATGTAAGATTGGTGTGAAGAGAGCACAGTCTGATCATTATTGCGTGCATGTCTGCCAAACAAAGGCATGTATTCACTGAAAGTGGTACATACCACATTGCTAAATATTGATTTCTCTGACCACTATCCTGATATTTTAATTATCATTGGTCCTGTCCAAATTAAGCCGGATTATCAAAAGTTTTGTGCAACTGAGAGATTTGAGAGTTGAAAAAAAAAATTAGAAACAGGAGTTGACTAACAATTGCTACAATGATTAACGAGACTCAGAAAACAATATTTTCTGAAAAGAACAGATACGGACACTGAGTTCGAAAATGTGACAACTTGGCTTCGTAAGGGGGCTGAAAAATGTTCCGTTCCCCACTGAGTTCCTCTAACTCTGAAGAAAATTTCGACAGCAACTTTTTTCTACCAAAGTTTTTCAAGTTTCTTGGTTTTAAAAACTAGATTGCTCTATCAAAAAAAAGAGAGGTTTACATGCTTCAATGGCCCACAATAGTGTATCCTATTACAAATATGGGTACTCACACAGCTAAAAATGGATTACATTTCAGTTAGAGTCATTAAAAATAATGTGCAATCAAATGAGTAACACTGCAATGTCTGGTCCAAATTTATTTTAAATTTTGGTCGTTTTATAGTAGTTCATAGGTTTTGGTATTGGCGTCATAGGTATTGGCGCTGTAAATTTTACCTTTGCAAAATTTCATTGAGATTTATTGGTTGATATTCGAGAGATGTATTTCAGAGTCATATGCTGATCCATTTCTCCTACACATGATTCCTTCTCAGCCAACCGAATTTGTGCTGTGAAAATGGCTTGATGTGTGCTCAGAGTAAATCTCAAACTGCACCTCCGCGCACCTCCTAGACTACATATTAGCTCTCATCTCATAAAAAAAGCATGTGAGTAACCAGTTTTGCTTCTAGGTTACCTTGGCCCATAAAATGTGGCAAATGTGGCAGAGGGAAGTCTCATATCACTTGTCAACTTCACTGATTTTGGAGGCAAGGTAACTTTATAAAATTACTGAATTCTAAAAAAGCAAGGTAAGAACTAACATAAGTTGGTACAAACCTTGACAGAAAAGCTTTTTAGAGTAAATTCTGAAACAGGGGAAAGCGGCCAATTTATACAAGTTTCTTGTTGGTTTTTTTAGTTTTTGTAGGACTTGATGGGGTGTCAGTGGAGTTCTTGATTGTTTTCTTGGTTTTTGATGGGGTTGATGTCACAAACAAGTACTCGTCCGGGAATTCATAGATGCAAGTAAAATGAAAGGCCATGTTTGAGGCTGCCACCACATATTCACATGCAGCAAACCAACTAAACGCTGTTGAAACAAAAGTCTCTCATTAAAATTCTGCCTAGGAGAAAGCAATATATAACAGGCTTTGCATATTGTGCATTAAGGGGAGGATTTTGAAAATATCTGACAGGTCTTATTATTCATGTTCCCTTTCACCCCTAAAAAGTCTGCTCGATTAGGGAGTTCATTCTCTTCAGTGCAACAGACCCAATGGGTCTGTTGCGCCAAGAAAAAGACCATTTAAATTGGATGAATATTCCAGAATTGAGACATTCATTCAATTTAAATGGTCTTTTTCTTTAATTGTATGTATCTCACATTTAATAAGTTAAGAGTAAGCTCACTTTACAGCAGAATATTGTTTAGCCATTATTTTCAATTTTTCTAACCATTCCGTGTTTTTGGAGACAAACCACTTCTTGTTTCCAAGAATCTCAGTTGGAGAGAGAGAGGTGTGGGCAAAAAACTCAGGCCGGTGATGTTCTGCCTGGGTTTTTGGCCCACACAAAACTCTTCAACCGAGATTCTCAAAAGCAAAGCAGCGCTTTGCCCCAAAAAGTGAAAATATTGGTTTGTAATTTCTGTTAAATTTTTTAGCTAATGAGTCAGTTAAGCTCAGGAGGGATTTGCCTGCAAGTAGTCGAATCTTACAGCTTTCGGTGCGAGACGAACGATGTGCACATTAAAATTTCACGAAAAATTGTCTCCGCCGAGATATAATGCTTCTTTTTTAGGGGTCCTCAAAAACATGTTTGAACCGACCACCGTGAATCTTCAAATCTACGTGTGATAGACGGGAAGATGGCTGCAACGAAGCCAACCTGCTTACTACCGCCATGCCACCGTTGTTGACATCACGATTTCTCGTTTGAGATTAAGTAAGTTCTGAGTGAATGTTTCATATCCTATATAAATCTGTATTGCATTCTGATTGAAAAGCTTAAAGAATTAAGAACAATGGGTATAAATCTCAAACACAGTAACCAACATAACCTCCAATTGACCAACAAAAACACACCGCCAACGCGTCACCGCCGTGTATTCTTCCACTTCCCATTCTGCCGCCATATTGATTGTGACGTATACATTCGAAACCTACGAGCGCGCAGTTCAAACGCTGTTTTAGGCCACCCTAATTTTTGGCACTTTCAAATAATTTTTTCTCCAGTTTGCAGTCATCAGAAAAAATTAGGAAGAAAACTGTAAGCTTCGGTCACTCACTACTTTCGAATGACACAATAAAAAAAAATGACTTGACTGACTCATTGACTGTGTTGTAAAATTATTAATGTAAATAGTGGACTTGCCTATCCATTGTTTGAAAATAAAATATTAAATGACAAAAAGTTAAGAGTAATCTTCTCAAAATGAAGCAATTTGATCAGATTCTTGAGATAACTAAATTTTGATGCACTATGGAAACTCAGTCACAATCTAGAGTCAAGAGCAATCTCTATTATATGGCTGAAAGCCAAGGTTGCAAGGTAAATAATTCCTGAGCCAGAAGCTCCTCCTTAGCATGCTCAGCCACAGCCTCCTCCTGTGCTAGCCTCTTTCCCCATACTGCCTTCCTCTAAATACACTCTCTTACAGCGTAAACATATCTGTGCACCGCCACAGCCATGCGCCACCAGGCGCAGTTGTCAATGAGGAAATCTTTGCCAGTCCCTGAAATTGTATGCAACTTTTTGTGGATGTCACAAGAATATGAAAGTGATTCGTTTCTAAAACTTCCTCCAGCTCTTTGAATTTTCTCCAATTGCAAATAAAATGAATGTGGTTTGAGGTGAGCCGCAATCACCTGCAGAGCGAGTAATAGGGGGTCATGGGTCGGGGGGTTGCTTCTCAACTAGCTTTGGGGGATATGCTTGGTACGTCCTCCACGGCTGTATAAATTGATAAATAAATAGATTTGATTATCATTTTTATTTGTTTAAATACTATTCCCTTTTCTGTTGTATTTATTATGGTAATTGTTTGGCTTATAAATATTATCTTTCCAAATAAGTTTAAATTTTTAATGAATCACATATATCTTATCATTTCTTTAATATTGGTGTTAGTTTTATCGATTCTAAATTCTCTGTTAGTTTCAATTATAGTTGTTATAATTAAAATTATGATACCAGAATTAGTTTTTCTGCAATTGATAAATAAATCACATCCTTATTTAATTAACTAACTGTGGGGGATGTGCTTGGTGGGTCCTCAACGGCTAGCAATTGTGATAAAACTGGAAAAAGTTTGTGAAAGCACAAGGCATAGAGTATAGTTGAATTTTTTGGTAAAATATAAATACATACCTAAATTATGACATAATAAGCGATGTTGCATAAAAAATATGACAAGACCAACAGTGCAGATGATTGAAAGAGTGAAGAAAGTTCTTTTCCATCTGTATGATTTTTGGTTGACTTGATTCATCTCTGGATGTGTGATTCGGAACAGTTTAAGCGTAAACAGCATGTATGTTAGGGAAGTAGTCATGAAAGTTATGAATAACTTTTCATGAATAGCTGTAACAAACAAACACAAAATTACAACTAAATTAAAAAGACAAAAATTGAACTCGCAAATTCTTTACCATCTGGAATCGTTATTTTAACTTTGATGTTAGAATCTAATATCTACTGTTCGTTTTTAGATCTATCAAAGCTTTTTTAGTGGTTCACTGCACTTTAAAAGCCAAGATTTTCATACTCTTTCCTCAGTCGGACTCCTGTGGTGTCTTCGTAGCACTGTCATTAAAAACAGGAGGACTTAGGTTCGATTCCCAGCCATGTTTTCTTAGTTAGATGGTTTCAGGCAATAGGAACGGGGGGCATTGGTAGATCCAGAAATTTAGCACCACTAGCTTTCCTCAATTTAAACCTATGATAAATAATCGATTCTAGTTGGAGCAACTGCCCCCTCTGAGAATCGATTCATTTCCACAGGATTAGATGGAAAAAAACAATGTTGCCGAATTACTAGATCCTCCATTGACCCGGGTTGCGTGTAAGAGGACTAGGGGATTAAATGTGTCATTGACCCAGAAGGCTATTGGAAATTTGGTAACGGAGACAAAGTTTTTTTTTTTTTTTAAAAGAAAAATGCTCCTCAAAAACAGAAAGAGAATGATTCTTGACAACGGACACCTACAATATAAGGGCATGAAAAAAATATGTTCTGGTTAATATCTTCCAAAACTAACGATAAAATCAGATTAATCGATACAGCAACTCCTCATTTTGTATTGACTCAGTTAAAAATGCTGTATACCGTAATGCTTATTCAAGATGCAGTGATCATGCATCGGTGTAGCAGAAAAATGTGAAGTCTCATAAATGACATGATAAATCTAAAGCTTTCTGCAAATAGCATTTTAAGAGCTCTCTGGCAAAAATTCCACTTCAAATCTTGGTTAGATATAAAGCACACAGCTAATATCTATCAGAACTTGTGAAATGGCTGCAGCTTTCAAAAATTAAGACGAGAGAGGTATAAGTTTCTGCTTAATAGGAGACTAGTTTCAGGCTCATTGGTTGCCTTCAGTCCCCGATATCTCTCTTCAAAGCGTTGGCGGAGCATTAGTCAAGCCATCAACCTGATACGAACGTTGTGATTGTCTCTGTCTGTGATTGTCTCTGTCTGTGATTTCCCCAGTGATTTTTCCTGATGATAATCATCACAGAAGATGGCGAACAAATCTGAAACTAGTCTCTTGATGCTCTCTCTAAACTTGAGGCTTATGTCTCTTAAATTTCAATATTTGAAAGCCACAGTACAGGTTCTGACACCTATTAATTGTACTTTTTTTACACACCTAAGTTGGGAATGGAATTTGTACCAGCGAGTTTTCAAACTGCTCAGTGTAGTGAAGCTATCATTTTTTCATGTTTTGACATTGTTGAATTGGTGTAGTTGCTGGATTGCTATGGATTGTACAATTTTGCGAAAATTAATGAAAGTTAAAAAATTCAGTGACGTTTATTCTAGAGCCATTCTAAAAACTTTTACCGGAATTAAAGTATAAAATGTATTTCCAGGGAATTTAGAGTTATGAAAAGAATTCAAGAGACTTCAAAGTGATACAACCAAGATTTTGGACATGCCTGTTTTGTTTTAAGTTTTGACGGAGTTGTTCTTTTTACTTGGGACACCGTTGATTTTTTACATCCATGAACAACATTTAGAACTGACTGATTTATAAACTAATTGAAAACAAGAGACCAGATATAAGAATATACACATAAAATGATACTAACGGTAATTATCAATGTTGGAGATATAAGTGACACCAGCTAGAGAGAAGATTTCAACAACATTTAACCAATAGCAAACAGTTCGAAGAATCTGGCCCATGTCGCGTGACGCTTCCACATCTGTAAGCCGTTCTCCATAATAAGTGTAGTACAGAGACGCTAAGAGTAACCTTGGAGCCAAATGCAGAGCGATACTTGCTCGCCACAAGTAGCGTTGAGGGCTGACACCTGTCACCGCGCTGATTGAAGGAACTATATTAAAAACCTGAAAATTTTTTGCCGTTAATTAGATGAATTTACAATCATGCATGAGAAATGAGTATTTTGTAGGATGAATCTTTTGTTGTATTTTTAATGTCAGTACTTGATGCACACATATATTTGTACGTACTTGAACTAAGAACCTTAGTCATCACTTAGAATGATGCACCATCCTGTTGTTAAATAAGAATTGAGGATTGAGCATAGGAAACCACTGAAATTTGTGTAATTTTCTTCTTTCAGTTTCTTGTACTTTAAAATATTCAGATAAATTGCTAAGATTTAATTTCTGCACAAAAAACTGTCAAGAACAGTGGGGTGATTTATGGTTCAAAAACTTATGAAAAAACTGAAAACTCAACAAAATTATGACTTACCCTACAATGAGTTTCATGTACATCATCAAATTGATAAATAACTGCTGTGATAAAACAAGTAAAAAGTGCTATCAGCGGGCACGCAACAGTGAATATTGCAAGTTTTGATATGCTCAAGGAATAGAAAACATTAAGACTGTCAGCAACCCTTAAAAACTTTTCTGTGAGATCTATGGTATCCATTGCAATTTTTCTGCAAAAAAAAAGAGAGAAATGATTAGGAAAGCAATGCTAATATTTAAATCTGCTGGAGGGAGGAGAGATAGCTAATAACACACGGAGTAAGTTCTACTCTACATACTTGAAAACTAAAATGACTGGGCGTAACTTGAAGGGCTTGGTTAAAGAAAATTAGTTCTGAATTGGGGATTTTTGTCTACTGTGTGATTTGAAACTTGCAGATTCTGGTTAGGAAGAGAAGGCTTGACAGAGAATAAAATGAAATTATTCTGGAGAATTTACTGAAAATTTTTCTGGAAATAATTATTCCATCTATGTCCCAGCTATTGTACTGTTCTCATGGGTTTAAGTAAGTAATTCAAAGAGAGATGTTCGCTTAACGGACATTTACAATTTAGAACAGGGGAGAGAGGGGGAACTTTCCTTAGATAGAAAGTTGATTACTATGAGTGAGTTGTTCACAAAGAGAGCTCTGTATGGATCTTTCATGGTATTTCTTATGAATACTTAAAAAACTTGGCAAAACGTGGACATACACAGTAAATGAGTCTGGGGCATCAAGCAGCAGTATCAATAATGGAGACTGAGTATTAACCTTACATGGTGTTAGATGAAATTTATGGTTTTTAGAAGATACTACCAACTATTCGGATGTTGTCAAAGATAATAAAAAATATTTTAACTTTTTACAGAATAACACAAAACAGCACTCATGATAATCATTAGTGAAAATGACAACACAGGTTAATATATCATCAGTGCTGGGTGTATCAGACACTTGATATACCTACTTCAAATCCCATAAAATGATTAAGATAAAGGCATTTAGATTTCAACAAGCCCTAATTCACCAAACGTTTTGATGAAACTATCCACCATACAGTGCCAGTTAAAACCATTTAACTACAATTTCTTACTGATTGATTGAACATTTGAAATTTTGGGAAGGGAAAATATATTTTCTAACTCAAGATTAGAGTATTCTTTCCAAAACAGAACTTTGAAAATATAACGGACAAATTGCATTCTGTGATCTACCATTCAAAAATATGAATAAAAATCCAATCATTGGACCAAGGTGTGATACTCGGCAATATCATGATGCAGATTCAACTTTCTGAAAGACGAAAATCAGTTGTAAATTTCACGGGTGAACTTTTCTTTAAATTTGGTAGAATGTTTGGGATTAGTTCAACCGGGCTAAAATTTCAAAGATACAAATGAGAAGTCAACTTTTTTTTAAGAATTACTCCTGCCATTGCGTGATGCAAAAATTAGATTAAGTAAGTATTCAATGAATGTAATGAGTCCCACTGTTTTGTTTACTCACCAAAAACAGCTGCATCAATGGACTAAGCTCAATCCAATCCTTTACGATTGTCTGTATTACTCCTGAGGAGGGTGAAGTACATTGGAACTTGCTTGCTTTCTATAGTTCTTCGATGCACAGGAGCTGCCATTATATCACGTGGCTAGATTACCAAAATTCAAGTTTTAAAGATTACGATTAATCTTTTCAGCTGGAACAGCAGACAAAAAAAAAAAATCAATTGCAACCACACCGATAGTTTTTTTATCAGCCTGATACTGTGAAAGGGCATAACATTATTTCGCTAATTACTTATTTGCTTTACTTAATATTTTCTGTTCTGGATGGTACACAAAGACGCGCATTGACGGTGTAAGTCCGCAACCACACATCTCAGTTTACGGCGTAGCAGACTTCCTATCATACTTTACTTTGTAAATGGAAAACTACTCAATGGCAATTCCTAAAAACTGCCATGATTTGTCTTCTCTATGCAAAGAAAATTCTGTAAAGACTTCATGGAAGAATGTTGATTTGTTCTCCTTTAAATAAATAAGATAGTAGCAGAGATTTTCAAACACTGCAAGATACAGGATGGACTTACGCCTTTGACATGTCAATATACCTTTGTGAGTAGACCTAAAAGATTCAAACCAAAATTTTTGTAAAATTCAAGATGCAATATACCTTCCTTCAACCTCAAGGAATTAAAAATAATACTCCCCTACAAGTAAAATCAAAAATTGTTGAGAAATAATACCACTGATGAATGATACTACATGGACCTCTCTGACCAACTGGGCATATTTCTTTGACTTGGAACATAATGGACCAAAACAATTGAACAAGCATCTTTAACGTAAAAAGTTAGAAAAATTTGCTTTGACAAAAAAAGATAATGTATGGGCCTCTGGAAAAAACACCATCAAAAACAGGTCAGATTCTCAGAGTCAAAAGAAAACTAGAACACACAATCGAAGAAAGTTGCCAAGTTCGAGGGCACAATAATTTGCTCAAAAAAGTATAGACGCATGATAATATACATCATGTGGTGCTTGCCCGCTGGATAATTAAAATGTATTATGACCTGAGATTGATCAGTTAGGTTCTTAAAATGGATGTAAACAGGGAGCACACAACTTATCAGTAAGTAGTTGACATTGAGATAAAATACCAAGACTTTCCTATCATCGGTAAATCGCAGTATGTAAGCTCTTCAGGGCATTGTCTCATATTAGCTTCCACTTCTACAGCATTGCAATTCAAGGTGCCTCACAAGTGAGTGTTCGTAAAGTAATTACCAAATTACTAGATAAGGTGAAAGTGATTTATAGGCTTTCAAACACCACTTGGGATAATGTCTACTATCTGGACAGTCATGAAACAAGAAATAAAGGACCTGCATTGACAGAGATTGGCGCAAAAAGTAAAAAACAGGATGATTGTGTTGAGGACACTCTCTTCACAACACCGCAGGAATTGAGGTTGATATTCATGTCCAAGTAACACTGACTTTGCAACGACTTGGTAAACATAGCTGAGAAAGGGTTAGAGGTTGACTTGTCGTGAAGAGAACCGAAATAACTTAACTGCATGGATAAGAAATAATATTAGGACTAGGCTGTGCATTATTCATGGAAGAGAGGCATTCATGAGATGTGTGCTGCTAAGGTTGATAAGTCAAGTCAAAGAAAATGCCTGCCTTGAGAGACATTTAAAACTTCAAGAGATAATAAATTGAGAGATTTGTGCGTATGATTCAGCCTCTTTACTTACTCAAATTTTCATGAACACTTGGAGAATTCGTATTGTTTACGCTGAAAATGTACGAGAAAAACACGCACTTTTACAATGAGATAACACGGGCCTTTGATTACAGAATAGATAAGCTTGCCTGCTTGCCTAGGTATGTATATACATTCAGGCCAAGTACATGGCGCGGGTAAAGAGAGGAGTATCATGGAGTTTACTAGTGGCCAATCAGAGGTTGAGATTATTATGATGTCATTATAAAGCGCGAAATTTGAAAGATGTACCTTCACAAATGACGGCGGCGCGTCGTGACCTTCGAGTCATGCTCAGTTTCAGGACCCATAGGCAGCGCAGGCCCCCCACAATCCCCACATAGGACGGGTTGCCGGGACTCCAGCCCCGCGGCCCGAGGCCTGGNGGGGGGGGGGGGGCCCTCCTAGAATCACAAAAGTTTCCATTTGTATTACCAATCTGCCGGCAAAAGTAAAATAATTTTGTTGATTGAGATTTTGCTCGAGACTCAGACAGGCTTGCGTCGGCACCTGGGATAGCCTATCCTTTGCCAAAACATTGTCCCCATCTAATTTCAGATGTATATTTTTTTGTGCAATAAGCTGAATTTTTAATATGTTTTTATCTCTTTCTATTTTCCTTCTCTTTCATCAAAGGTAAAATTTTACCCACGTCAGAACTGATTTAATAGTTTAATTTAGGCATTAAAGACCTATTTATGTTTAAAATAAGTTTTTTCTATATATATTTAAAACAATTTTACGTCGAATTTTTTTTTTTTTTTTTTTTTTTTTTTTTTTTTTTTTTTTTTTTTTTTTTTTTTTTTTTTTNTTTTTTTTTTTTTTTTTTTTATAACGGCTCATTACAAATTTTCAAACAACTGCAATTATTCTGAGGTTTTGAAAGGGCAAAAATCTTGCATACACTAATATAAGTGCGGAAATAGCATGAAATTACTCAGATTGGAGGCAAAATTTTAAAAGATTTTCGGGGGTGGCCCCCCGCACCCCCTCCTGCTGGGGGGCGCTCCCCCCAGACCCCCCTAAGATAGTTTACTAAAAGGGGGGCCCACCGATGGATATGGGGGGCCTGGTTCCGGGTTTTTGAATGGTTAGGTCTGGATACAACTATTCGTGTTCTTGGGATGTCCGTGTTGCATACCAAACGAATTGCAGGCGCTCTGGCTTTCTTTATTAGCAGATCGCACGACTGCGGTTGTTAGTTCTGAAGGGTTTTCCACGTTGAATTTACAGTTGTGTTTACCACAAAGTCCTCGGTGTTCGAAAGCGCCGTGTGGCATAACAGTAACGTTGTCATATGGTTGAAATTTTCCACCAAAAACATTTCCACAAAGGCATCGCGGACACGTAATTTACTGCCGATAATGTTTCCGCATATTGCACCATGTTGCAAAGTCATAGTGCCACACGACTTATCAGGCCCGGGTTTACATATTTGCCGCTGGGAGAAACGGGAAAATTGCTGTCGTTCCTAACTTGCGTGGAACGTGAATAAGTCGGGGGGGGGGGGGGNGGGGGGGGGGGGTTGGCAGAAGAATGAGCTCCGGAAAGTTTGAAAATTACTACTACCCACCAACGCAAAATTAGAAAGCCCTTTTCAACAGAAATAATGTTATAAAAAAGTAAAAAAGTTTGAAAAATGCACTGATAGAATATAATTTGCCGGCGCCTCATCAAAAGTTCACATGGAATACCTATACCTACTGTTAGTTAAAAAATATTCTGGCTTAAAATTTCTCCACACTATACTTATGAGTGTGAAGTTGCTATTTTTGAAGAAGCGGGGTTATACTTTGTTCCTGCGAAAAATAGTTTTTCATAATCCGCCATACAATGCTCTGGTTTTTAGCCATCATGATTTTCGAATTTTGAAGATTTGACTGGAATGATTTCCCCTATTACTAAGTATCACAAAAACCGACAGGAGCAGATATAATATTTTAGGCCACAGCCGCCATCTTGGGTTTACGAATTTTGGAAATTTGACTAGAAATTTGAGTTTTCCGTCGAAAAATACCACGTGATACCGAATTTCACCGAACTCGAACGAACAGAAACCGAGATAGCATATTAGGCCACGTCCGCAATTTTGGAATTGAGAACTTTCAAAAATTGACCTAAAATTCGAGTTCCCCGTCGAAAAATACCCTCAGACACCGAAATTCAGAAAAATTCATCGAACAGGAGCTGACATAGCATTTTAGGCTACGTCCGCCATCTTCGATTTGAGAATTTTTAAAACTTGACTAAAAATTCGAGTTTCCCGTCGATCGAAAAGTACCCCTGCTCCCGCGGTTCACAAAGCTCTATAACGAACAGAAACCGAGATAGAATTTTAGGCCACATCCAACAACTTGGAGTTGAGAATTTTAAAATATTGACTAAAAATTCGAGTTTCCCGTTGAAAAACACCATATAATACCGCGTTTCGCAAGACTCGAACAAACAGAAACCGAGATAGCATTTTAGCCCACGTCCGCCATCTTCGATTTGAGAATTTTAAAAAATGGTCTAAAAATTCGAGTCTCCTGTCGAAAAATACCTCCTGACACCGAATTTCAGAAAAATCCATCGAACAAGAGCCGATATAGCATTTTAAGCCACTTCAGTCATTTCGGATTTTCGAATTTTGAATTTTGACAGATTTTGATTTAAAACGCGTTATACTCAAAATCGAAGCTCAGATTCGGATTCCTCGTAAAAAATCGATGCGATTTCATGTATCATACCCTGACACCGAGTTTCACAAAAATCCATCGAACAGGAGCCGAGATAGCATTTTTAGCCACGTCCGTCATTTCGGATTTTTGAAGTTGGAAAATGTGACTTAAAACGCGTGATACCCAAAATCGAAGCTCAGATTCGGATTCCTCGTTAAAAATCGATGTAATTTCATGTATCATACCCGAGCAGAGCGTGGAGGAAAGAGACGCACCGTAGGCATACTGATTCGAGCATATGAATGCAACGTGGCAACATGGGTAGTGCTCAGTGGGTCAGCGGAGGAGGAAGAATAAGAATTTATCGTGAGAAATTCCTCGCGACGAAACCGAACGCTTAGCTGGCGCTAAGTGGCGCCTCCCCGTTCGGTTTCACTCGGGCGACAGGCGGCGGCGTAGTTCAAAGAGGAAGTACGACAGAATCTATACGCGTCGTTAAACCTTTTTCCTTCACTCTATTTTAACATATGATACATGAAAACTCATCAATTTTTCACGAGGAATCCGAATCTGAGCTTAGATTTTGGATATTACACGTTTTAATCTATTTAAAATCGTAGGAGAAATTACAGAATTGTCCTTGAAAATTGATCACACATTAGTGTTTTTATACGTCATTAAACCTCTTTCCTTCACGCTATTCTAACATATAATGCATGAAATCGCATCAGTTTTTCACGAGGAATCTGAATCTGAGCTTAGATTTTGGATATTACGCGTTTTAATCGATTTAAAATCGTAGGAGAAATTACAGAATTGTCCTTGAAAATTGATCACACATTAGTGTTTTTTTACCCCGTTTTTCTTCTGCGTTCACTTAATGAAATTAGACCAACAGTTGACTCATCGACTAGTCTAGCCTAATCCCCCAGAATCGGTCTAAAGGGCGAACGATTTTATCAGATAAGATGTGCGATCATAACCAATGCTGTCTCTGTTGCCCAAAGATTTAATGATATTTGAATGCATGAATGACTGGCTTTTAATAATGTATGAAATTCCGTTGACACAAAATTCTGCGAGGTTGTAGCCTCCTTTCCTCTAAAGCACGACTAAATCCATAAGATAAAGTTTAAAATCGACTGAGTAAAGATAAATCTTACAATCTCCTGTACCTAACTACAATTTCAAAAGTTGTGAAAAAAAAAATAATAAAATTTCGAACAAGGAAATTTCATGAAAATCTTCATCTTCAAAACTGGATGATTTTACAGGTTTGGGGAGCTGAATGGTTGGTGGGCTCCTGTGCTTCACCATTCCCTCTGATCTAACTGAAGTTTCAGACACGCGTACTTTTTTATCAGAACCCCCATGTTCATCTCTTCATTCCAGCACCTACAATAGGACGTCCTGACTTTGCTCCTCGTTTTTGCCATTAACAACTGAATTGGATCATGCAAAAACTGCTGATGTAGAATTAATTATAAAGGCCCAAACCCTATGCAATGTTATTATATCGAGTAAAGCTTTCCTTGAATTTTATCGAAGGTTGCTTAACTGCCCAACAGTCGTGGCTTTCAGTCTGGCAAAGATGGAGAGGGATGAGCCAGAAAGAGAAAAATAAGTCCTCACACTTGTCTTGTCTCTATTTGTCTTATTTTGACACACACTGAAGTTCCTTTTCTTAATTAATCTTGTTCTTTGAGCTCTCGTGTGTTCCTTGTTGAATGAATCTTTCATTGTTACTTTTGCATTATTTTTTAGCTTAAATTACAAAAGACTTTAATTGTTTTAACTTTCACAGAATAGTAATGCCAGCATTTTGACATTTTCTAATACATTTTGAAGGGATTGAATAGCACGTAACATTGAAATTGCAGCAAGTCATGCAAAAACACCTGTTGTCGATTTTATTTTTTATAATTACCTACTCTGTAATATCAATGAAAAAAGTTGGAAATTAATTGGGGGATCCTTTTCAACAATCTGCAATTGTAATAATTACTTCTTGAACATTTTTCAATTCTGTGATCAATCCATGATTAATTATTGACTTATTTTTTGTAGAGAAATTGTTTTCCTTTAAATTTTAAAGGAAAAATGTCATTAAAGAGCTAAGATTGTGAGGGAGGCAGAGAGATTGGGAAAAAAAGACACAGCGTTAAAAATTATCAAACTAGATTTTGCACTTATAAATTTGAAAATTTGTCAAATTGAATGAACACTGAATATTAATTACACAAAGCATGGAAATATACTGTACGATTTAAAAACTTGAGGAATGGAACCATGCTTCAATGATCAATATTACAACACAACTGAGAGGCTTTGTACAAACATCGGTATCAATTTCATACAAAAAATCATGCATATTAAAACGAGTTGAGTGAAAATAGTGTTCAACTATATTGGAGTCAACTTTATTTTACAAAAGAAAAAAGAAAAACTTTTTTAACACTCGCACATATATTTTTAATTTACACTAGTAATATTGCAGGATAAGTAATTGCCCGTCTAGGTATACGTATAACACACGAAGGCTGTTCAAGAACAGTTTTTGCTACTTCTGTGTAAGTAATTTCATACCTTTTCTACTACTTACAACTTTTTTAGAGGATTCACTAGCGATAAAAAAGAGATTAACTATTTCATGCCAACAAAATAAGTAGATTTAAATTTGCTGTACCTAATTCACTTGAAAATTCACTTTAGACTGAAAAATATGATACCTTTCAATCGAGGGGGGTTTTTGGTAGCCTAAAAAATTCAAGGTGAAGGAAGTCAAACAGAAAAGCAGAACGTAGCCATCATTTTCCACATCATTTCACATTACTGAATAAAACACAATAACATTTTCAATGCTCGGAAGGACAGGGCACAATAGTTCACAATAGATCAAAATTTCAGCCAGGAAGTAGGACTTGTTCGAGTAACTGAGCCATAAAAATTTTAAAGGTGGTTTAGCACAGGGATTTTCATGATTATTTTACAATTTCTGTTCCTTCTTTTTTACTTGCATCATGTTGTTAAGGGCAAATCCCTAGCTGACCATAACTTCCTGCAGCTCAATTCCTAAATCTACATATCGACAATGAAACTGCAAAAATGCATATCAACAGTGTAAGTCAGCAATCACATAACTCAATTTGCAGCGTCGCAGACTTCCGGTCATACTTCATTTTTTAAACGGAAAACTACTCGACAGCAGTTCTTTAAAATTGCCATGATTTTTCTTCTCTGTGCAAAGAAAATTCTGCAAAAACTTCAAGGATTGATGTCTCAATGATGTCGATTTGTTCTCCTTTAAAAAAATAACATAGAGGCGGAGATTTTCAGACACCGCAAACGAGACATGTAATTGTAGACTTACACCGTCGATATCCCAGTTTCGATGTTTCAAAATCTCCGCTCCTATTCTGTTTTTTGAAATGATACTAAGTCAGCATCATGGATTGAAATTTTTGTTAATTATTCTTTGCATTGGGAAGAAAAATCAGGAAAATTTTCAAGAGATGACGTTTAGTAGTTTTCCATGTATGAAATGAAGTATGACCGGAAGTTTGCAATGCCGCAAACCGAAATGCATATTTCTGCAGTTTCACCATTGATATGTTAATACTATGGACAAGACATAGCCCTATCTCAACCATGCAATAAGTTGCATTTTGATGTCTCAATGTGCTGCAATAATCTTTCAATGATCAACCTGCAGTTTTTACTGTGGCTTAGACTTAGACTTGACTTTTATGACAGTGAGGAATAAACCTCACACTCCGGGCTAACTTCATCATTTGTCGAACTGAGTTTGTCAAAAGAAAATTGAATTTTAAACTTATAGTAAATCAAAGATGGAGAATCTCCACCATGACAGATTCCTGTGGCGGATAGATGTCACAGAGCGTCCTAGCGCACCGTACAAACGACTCATAAATACATACATGAATTAAGTAAAGTAAATGAAATTTCATTATCTTATTTTGGTAAATTATTTACGTTTTGAATTGTAAATTGCAAATCTTGAGAAGTTTGCTCGCCTCAATCATTTGGTAAAAAACATCTTAAACAGCAATGGAATAAAATTTTTGACAAATAATTACCTGAATGAACATAGGAAAATTACACATAAATTAATAAAACATTTAATGAAAAAATATAAATAATCATAATTACATGACCTATTTGTTTCAGGCTTTGAGAATATAAATAATTTCTTTAAAAAAATAAATAATAATAATTATTAGATGACCTTTAATCTAAACTTTGAAAATGGTCACAAAGACTAACGGTTTTAAACCTAATTTAAGAATTAAAACTTCCACAATCATCCTTCAGCAAAATCTGAGAAATTGATACTTTACAAAGCTGTCCTAATATAAGGCACTGTATTTTAGGATTTTCACTAGTTATAAAGCTTAAAGGTCAACGTATAAAAGTAATATAAAGTAAAATAAGTAAGCAACGCTAAGTCATGTATAGAGATCATTCAGTTACTCTTTCTTTGCGAAGATACATTGCGACAAAGGCTGAGATTTAAAAAACATATGATTACGAAGAAAAACTGTCTCTAGTAGAAACTAGGGCCCTCGGGAGATATATTGTCGTTGAGAGACTCAAATGCAGCCATCTGCTTGAGATTTAAAAGCTGCCAGATGAAATGATAGGAATCATAAAAAATCCGTAAAGTTTTTCCACAAACAAATACAATTACAAATTTAAAAATTCTTGCACAGTGTAGTATGTGTTTTGTAAGAAGTGTTCTTTTAATTTCGCATAAACAGTTACATTTGTTAAGTGTTACTTTCAATTTTTATCAGGGAGTGTAGTTCATTTAAATAGCTTATGTTCTATCTTTTGAACCAGGGAAAATATGAAAAACCAACTTGTATAATTTAGCCAATCAAGAAAACCAGCAATTGATCTAATAAAATTAATTATTGAGATTATTGTGTGAAAGTGATTGATTTCTCTGGTTCGGTGTTTGAAAAGCAATGAAGAAGTACTTGAGGACAAATACAGTACACCAATTACAAAATGGTAGACTTATAGGACTGACTATATCATTAGGCAGCAGCCTCTTTTCAGTGGCCTATCGTTCGAAAAGGATGAAGGTCTCTTTCTGTCACAGTTTTAAAATTACAAAACCAAATTTGAAATGCTTTGAATTTACCAGATTCCTATAATTAACACAAAACCATAGATCTGTGCTGGGCACTTCCTTAATAGTCCTTTTAAATATAAACTCAAGAGGGGCTTTTTATAGAGACAGTGAACTATTCAGCACTGTTTTGTTACATGTCAGACTCGTTTTAGTTTATTATACATACAATTTTTGAGTTACTAAACATTAAACTTCCAACAAATTGAACCAATGAGGAAATTTGTTTGGAGAGGGTCATTTCAAGATAGTGGGCCTTGGTATAACCAAATAAAAAAGGATATAATTAAAGTATGATTTTTTGACTGATACCATCAATTAAAAAAGGGAAATCTTGTTGCACCTTTATTGTCAGCCTATTTTCATGTATTCTCTCTCGATTCAAATAATTGTCGATTTTGAGGCACCTACAAATTGATTTTTTAAAAACGTGAATACGTGATTTTCTTGAGCGCTCCAAATTAAATTTAAAAACAGTTCTAAATTGAAACCAGTTTCATTTACATCAAAATTAGAAATTAGCTCCACTTATTCTTAAATAAAATTTTTCCCGATCTAAAAAAAAAAAAAACTAAAAAAAAAAAAAATAAAAATATAAGTGAATTGAGAGAACCAGAAAAATTCAGGGTTCATGGTCTCTTTTCGGATTGATTCTTAAAAATACTGAACTGCTGACCCAATAACTTCATTATTTCGGCATGCGTTTTTGTCAGATTCTGTTTTTTTACCTCACCATAATTTTCTTTGACAAACATAGCAAACTTGCCAGGAGTTCGGGGTGCTTTCAGATTTTCGGCAGATTTTCGATTAGACTTCGAGTGGTTAACAAGGAGTTCAAAAGCACCATAGCAGTAGCCACATCGTTTTCGAGTTGTATCCAAAGATTTGGAGTGTCGACCAATACTGAAAATTGATGAGAGATATAATTAGAAGAAAAAAATTAAAGATGACTGCTAAGGCAGAACATTTTGAGGAAGTAACATAAAAGAAAAAAATATACCAAAGGAATGGTGGATCTAATACGGCTAAAAGCATTCATTCTTCTTATTATTGGCCCACTCCCTTTTCTTTCACCAAAAACCACTTTTTAGATGAAGTCCTTGTAATGTTTAGGGCCTCAAAAAAGGGAAAATATGAGAGGCAGAGAAATATAAGATACATCTTCAATGGTATTTGAAAACCATGGTATAATAAATGAGGTGATCTTCACCACTTGTACCATAGAATATTTAGTTGATTACTTCAGGCTACAGGGTATCAACAGAATCNGGGGGGGGGGGGGGATCGGGCGATATTACCTGATACAGTGTGAATATGGAAATGCCACAGGTATTTAAAAATGCAAAACTTCAGAAACATCCCTGAGTAGAAAAATAATTTTTATAATTAATTCTCTGGTTTTGAAAGCTACTACCAGGTGCTGGTTATTACCCGCCCGGCAATGGTTCATTGCAGCAACGTTGTAGCAACATCGCGAAAATTTCAGTGTAAAAGTGTCCTCTCCAATTTGCAGCACATCGTCTGCTTGCACGCGCTCTTTGCCAAGCTATGACATTTTTTATCAAACGTTACAGCAATGTAAACGCAAACGATTTGACAACAGAGCAATAAAACGCTTTTAAAACGTTTGCGTAACAAATTATAACGACATTGCTTAACAACGTTTTTACTGACGTTTTGTAAAGCGTTTTTCAAACGTTTTTAATAACTTGTAAAAACGCTTTAAAAAAATGTCGATTTAAAACTTTTTCACAACGTTGTGACAACAATTTTTAAAACGTTGCAACTAAACGTTTTTCGAAACATTGTTAAAAAACGTTGCGGCAACAAACTTGCAACCATCCTTGCCGGGCGGGTAGAGTTGTTATATTTATTCATGTCCAACTGAGGATGGTTGGGTTTCCAACTAAAACGTTTTGGCTTCAATTTTTGTTTTTAAAGCCTTATTGCCTGCATATTTTATTGTGTGCAATTTCTATCGTATGTATTATGAAAACAGTCTGCAGAGATTGGCAAAAGGAAAGTTCCTTGATGCCTCTTCTGCCTGAAGATCTGTGAAGTAGAGACAGGGTGTCTAGTTTTTTTATTTTTATTTTGGGAGATCCTGATTTTGACTGCTAAATCCTGATTTCATAATTTTTCTGAATCTTGATCAAATCCCGATTTTTTGCGGAGAAAAATTAACCCTAGTCTGCCTGAGTGGGGTCAGATTGACCCCACGGGGGTTTCAACTCTTTGCCATTTCTCGTGGTATGCACGAAATTTTTTGTCCTTCACAGATAGGTCTACAAAAACATCTAGGAACACGATTTTGAAGGGGAAAAAAAAAAGAAAAAAAAATTGTGCATGAGAGATCAAAAAATTCACGAGTACCCCTGGAAAGCCTGAGCGGGGTCAGATTGACCCCGACGTGTTTTCCCTAGTGTATTTCACGTTTCATTCACAAAGACAGTTGGTAACCCTGTTTGTTTTGGTTTTGAGGTTTTGTTCATGTTTTGAAAGGTTGATGTTTTGTGATAACAATATCTAGCATGTTTCATAAGCTTATTTTTACAAGAAATAAGTAGTATTATTACTTTTATTTCGTGAAAAACAGAGAAAGTGTCAATCTGTGATTAGATGAACGTGTTCTTCAATCTAGTTGAGTTTTTTTTTGAAGATTTCTCCATTTTTCTGGTTTGTATAACTCTGGCGCAAACAACACACATAAGGTAAGCTTCAAAGTTTATTTCTTATTTTTAAAGTTTTCTTTATCGGCTTCCGAAGACCTATCTGTTTCCCCATCAATTTACCAAGAATGGCATGCGGTATGAAATTATTATGTCAGTGATTCAGTGATAGCGGTACAGTGATAGTATTCAGTGATGTGCTTCATTTTATTTCCAAATGTCGTTTGCATGTTTGTCCAATACACAGTGTTGTTCTTTGCCAAAGCTGCGAATAAGCTGAATACTAATTTTTCCTTATATTTTTACTAATGTATTTTTTTTAGGATAGCGACTCTTTTCAACTGTGTGCCATAAAAGGGACTTTTTCTATTTTATTTTTAATTTTAGTTCCAAGACTTTTAGCTTTTTGTAGTATTATAAAATGTTTACCAAAACTTATTTCAACAATAAGTGCTCGATACCACTAAGGACTGAGCCAAAGTGTTTTTAGAGTAATATTATTTGGTGCCTTCAGTGTGCATTATTTTTGTATATTTTTCAATTTTTAACTTACCCACCGTAGTTATGTTACCTAATTTCTAGTTATTCATAAGCTGAGCCCTCCGTACTTATGTTACCTTCTACGTTTTATTTTTCATTCCTCACTGTACCTAGAATGTAGGTTCTCATAAATATGGTGCTAAGCTTATAGCTACGTTTTAGTTTTTAGAGGTCCATTTCTTTTCTCTTATTCCTTATAACATATATTTTACCATTTAGCATCAAAAAAGCTTACTTTGAAGGTGTATTCATTTTTCTCTTTTTAATTTTTTTCAGAAACTTGTAAAACAAGCAAAATTTTTCAGATTTTTCTCGTTTTCAGTATTTAGTAGCCCTATGATTATTTTTTTCTCACGCTGAGAAAAAATTTACCAAACTTGTAGTTGTCAAACTTAATTTAATTTTCAATTATGTATTCAGTTTTTTGTTCAAAATTTACTTCTTCCTTTTTTTCTCTAATTTTAGAAAGAGAATATACGCCTATTTCTTGAAACAGAGTACCTAGAAAGAAACAGAATGCATGTTTATTATGAGTCCGGTATGCAATTTGGCAACGTGTGTAATGAAGTGGTTGTTGCATACCCTTCAAGGCATCTTGTAGTCTTAGGCACTCCTTTTTTCAGGCACCTAAGCTTACTATGCACTGATATTGTCTGAAAACATAAATAAAAAGAGCAAAAAACAAAAATATCAATATTATGCAACATGGCAACATATGTATGATAAAATGGTTGCATACCCTGCGCCGTGTTTTTTAAAACCTAGATATGCTTTATGGTTAAGGCCTGTGAGGTTAGTGCACTGATATTAACTAAAAACATGAAAAAACGTAGCTAACTAATTGATTTTCAGCTGGGGTCAAATTGACCCCGCTCAGGCTTTCTCGTTGGTTCAGAGGCTCAGGCAGACTAGGGTTAACCAACGGATAACAGAAAATAAGCGGACCGCCGACTTTTCTCAAATCCTGATTTTACGACCGATTTTTCCTCAAATCCTGATGAAATCGGGATTAAATCCTGATTGACCTGAAATCCTGATAGAATCGGGAAAATCCTGATGCTAGACACCCTGTAGAGAGCAACTCTGTTATTGCATGTCACCTTTGACTGTTTCCACAGTAGGTTAGAATTTTAAATTATATTTCTGATGTTCATTTTTTTGAGATTGGATAAATACTTACCTATAACCGCAAGAAGTGCAACGATACGTGAATTTGGTTTTGATTGAGTAGTCATGGCAGCGCTTGATTGGAGGCACTTCAGGGAATCGTCTCATGGCTTTATTTGCCCTAAAGAATTAGGAGACACAAGAAATGTTATTCCAGGTGTCGAGGTGATTGAATTATAAAGTACAAAAACATTCCTGACTTTTTTAACTAGAAAATATTTTCAAGGGCAATGCATGAGCTCCTTAAAGTTCTGACAGTGAGGAAACGTTCCATAAATGAAGAAAGGCCCCGAAAATATGAAAAACATTCCAAGAGAAAAGCAATGAGGAATAGAAAACACATGAGAAAAGTCTAAGTTGAGAAAGGATGGTTAAATATACTACAATTTTTCAAGATCCTTCCCTGTTCATATCATCTTCCCACAACTTTTTATTGTTTTACAGACAAGGTCCGAAAAAGTGGAAAAGCTGCCAAATTTTTGGGCTGAAATCAGTAAAAACATGGAGCAACATGCAAAAAGTGTTGGTCCAAGAAGAATGATAAAATTACATAAAATCTGATTCATGAAGTACAATTTTGAGACTCTTAGCATTTGCATAATCTTTCCACGATGATTAAATGTCTCTCAGTCAGTAGGAGGAAAGTTCCTGAAAATATGGAAAATCCTTCAATAACTTCACATAGAAAACAGAGACATTCTTGAGCCTTTTCCTGATTTCAGAGCTCTTCATCGATTCATTAGGAGAAAAAACAAGAAACGAGACCATTAGCCAACTAGCACCTCCCTCTCCAGAAGTCACTCCTGGATTTAAACTTTCTAGAGAATTATATGGTTTAGATTTTCTACAGCAGTGTCCTGGATTGCAAAGCTTCACTTCGACTGAGACAAAAGCTTGCAAAACTTTTGACCATGGTGTGTAGACTTATTGATTGGTTTGTTTCCATTCCTGATATTTCCATGATTTTTTCTATTTCCAGGGAAACATTTCCTCATGGCAGCTTTGGATTTCCCATTATCTTCCTCTAGTTTTGCTCAGAAAAGACAAATTAACACTCCTAGGTTCAGAGATAAGAATACCAGCTTTTTAATTTTTTGTCTACATAATTCTTTAAAGAATAATCAAAAAAGATCACCATTTATGAATGATTTAATTGTAGGATGAAAAAAGAAGAAATTCTCAATATTCAGCACAAATTCCCTGACGAATTTTCTAATGTTACCAGATATTTTTCCTTCCCTGATAAATCCTGGTATTTCCCGGTTTTTACTGGTCCTGGATACAATGCGTTTGACCCTTAAAAATTTGTCTCCCTTTCCACATTCTTATGGCATCCAGCGCAGTTCTGCAACTGGACCGTTTCTGCATCATTAATATGGGGAGCAACAAATTCAACAATCAATAGAGTCCCTCAAAAGAAGGGTCGGAATTGAGCTTGATTTGTGATCCAACAACATCACATGACGTGCTCAAAATCATTGCCTATTTTTGTGAGTTAGTTGGTGCTAGCTAGTCCCTAAAAACGCAATTACCAGCCATAGATATCATTATTCACCGATTCTAACGATAGAAATACTTTTACACACCATGCTTTCCAGAGAGGGCCATGACCATCAGTTGCACCATTGACGATCCATGCTGCCGCATGACACAATTCATGAAGCAACGTGTCTCTGAGTCGTTCAGGAGTATCAAGAATCTACAACATTTAAAGAACAATTCTTAAAAATCATTTCAAAGTTATTAGAACTCATCAGGATCTAAAGACAATTATGTCCTTTATTTTTTTTTTTTTTTTTGAACGAAAAGAGAAACTGCTTCCTGCGCCTGAATTAAAGCTCTCAATACCACTGTTTGCCTTCAAATCTTGCGCACCTTGTTGCCAGGTGCCCAATAGTAGTTGTAGCACAGCTAGTGGTCGAATACACCTTAGATACAACCAAAGTCCTGGCCAAACAAACAATCATCATGAGATAGCTAAAAATAAACCAATAGACTTGTAAAAATCAAAATATTTTGAGAATCATTGCTCTGTGTTGAAAACCAGTGGTCAAACTTTCAATGTCACAACAACGCCTTTCTATTTTCTGATCAGAGGCAGTTCAGATGTTGCATCTTCCGCTGGGGAGGGAAATATTCTATGCTCAAGTGACACAGGGGTGCAGAATGTTCAAGATCTGCCGAGATATACCTCGCGAGTGAATGGCGTACACTGCAAAACACAGTGTACACTTCGTCGATAGCCGCGTTGATTTTTTGTTGAAATTACCACAACAGCGTTCATTTTTTGTCAGATTTACTTCAAATGCACTGATTTTTGTTAAAATTACTGCAATGCAGCTTAATTTTTGTTAAATTTACTTCGACCGCGCTGATTTTCTTTCTTCTTTCTTCTGATCTTCTCTGAGATGACAAAGTGTCAAAGTCATTTTAAGTAGCTGCATCACAAGAATATGGACTTATTGTTAGTCGACACTAGGCACCAAATCTTCATCACCATTACAATCTGAGATGATGAAAAAATTATTATTTCTAGGTCAGACTTCGTATCTATATAGTTGTGATTAAAACATTTAAACTAAGGGTCAATAATCAACAAAAAGAATCGCTAGGGGGGGGGGAGGAAAAGGGGGTTATTAAGTGAGAGGAAACTTAATTATCCCAGGGAATTCAGATCTGCATGATCGCCCATGCTACGCAGTAGGGTCAAGAAGTATGAAGTTCTATATTACAGCGGGAAAAAACTTATCGCCCATTTTCAAGCAGTGTAACACTAAATTAGCAGTTTTTTAACACCCGCTGCCCTCTTGGATACTACAGTTTCTCACGAACAATCCCTCTTAAAAATTAAGGTAAGACTGTCTGAAAAATAATCCTTTCTTTTTAAATTACTAAACTTTAAAAAATCCAATTAATGTCAGACAATAATCCTTTCTTTATAAATTACTAAACTTTAAAAAAATCCAATGAATGTCTTGATAAACTTACTTTTACCAATTTGAATATATAATACCATTGAAATCATCTTTAGCAACTGCAGTTGTTTTTACCATTTGACTTTGCAGTTTTCTGAATAAAAACTAAAAAGAATTGAATATAAGGTAAAAGACAACTAGTACCTTGGTTGATAGAACAATGCGGCACACACGGGCCATTTCCATCCCTGTTCGGCGGACTTTTTTGCTCCAACAATAACCAGATGTTGACCGCATACGTGCATTCCACTGGATTAACATGTCATCTGGGAGTTGATTTTCAAATACTTCCCTATTGTACAAGACAAGCAATCTTCGTGCTAACTCTTCTTTCTTGGTCTTATAAAACTTTTTATAAGGTACAGCATCTGGATGGGATTGGATTTCATCCACAGTGGCTGAAAAACAGAAATAACAAAGTTAAGAGGTAAAAAAAGTAAAAATAAACTGGGCATGTTCGATATCATTTTGTATTTCTTGTTTTTGAACTTTTACCGAATATTATCTTTCTGCATAAGACAATGAGCAATATTTGATTTAATGTAAAGGACCACTAGACAAGACAAAAGTTATTATCTGATGCTTCAAGAAATTACTGCCCTAGTGTGTTGGCTCAGCCTTGGAGAAGAAAATTAAAAGTCGTTAGAAACACAAGATAGAGCACCAAAATGAAAATGCCCTATTAAAAATTTTAAATGAATGAAAAAATCAAATAAGCAATTTGCCTTATACCAGTTGCCGCTCAAAATTCTTAAAATCAATTTTGGAGCAGAAAATATTTGGAATATTAATTTAGTATTGAGGATGCCAATGGCACCAAAAGACAGCTGTCTTAACAAATCTTAGTTGAGACAGAGCTTTCGTTGGGATAAAGGGATATTTAGAATGAGAACAATTCACTTGCAGTGCACATTCATTTAATAAGGGTGCACCAGAGGTTATGAAAAATCTAAAAAGAGCTCAGCTGATATGAGACGTATTAATTTTTGCTCTTACGACATTGCCATATTTCAACTGCTTTTCTATAATCGAACTCAAAATTTAACTCCAAAACTAATAAACTTGCTACATTTGATGCAAACCCCACTTCTTGGGGCAATGCGTCATGTTTAAACAAAAGTTACTCACCAGACAAAGATGCTAAGAAGGAAAGCTTTGAATGTTCTCCTTTGGGAGCTTTAGATGGGGTGATTTTGAACTTTTTCAGCTCTGGCCGTGCAGGAGTATTTTTAATTGGAGCTGTATTTTTCTTTGGAATTGGTTTTTTGAAATCTTTCACCTGACTGTCTGACTCAGAATCTGATGAGCTTGTATCATTGGCAATTGGACGTCCAACAGGAGAGGATTTTGTTAGCTTCTTAATAGGAGGTTTCTTAACTTTATTATCACTTAAAGTTGATGTCAGAACATTTGTCTTCCTTGCCATGAAAGAAGGAGATTTTTTCACCTTTCCCTTCTTCAATATGCCACCATTTTTATTTTTCGACGAAATGTTTAACATTTCTAGAGACTCCGATGAGGACGCTGATGATAGCTTTTTCCTGTCACTGAATAGCAGACCCTCTGAACGTAATGAAGGCTTGGACAGTTTTAGTTTGGTGCTACTGGAGGTTAATTTGTTCGTGAGAGTTCGATAAAAATTTAAATCACAGTTTTCACTAGATGATGAATCATCATTTATAAAACTATCCCTTTTTTTCCTGCGATTCATTTTCTTTTGATTCTTTTTTACATCATCCTCATCGTCAGAAAAATTTAGTGTCTGCCGTGAGACTGCACTTGGTTTCTGTTTTGAGGATTTCTTCTTGACTGTACTCCGCGGTAGAATTGTATCTTTCTTTTCATGCCATGTTGTTCCATACAATTCATCTAGCAATTTTTCAGCATTAAGCAAAGATTCAGACTGCGATACCTCCATACTTGATGACTTATTTCTTCCTGATTTTTGCTTTCCTGAATCCTCCACACTTTCGTCTACGGAGAAATTTTCTAGGGAAGATTTACTACATTCTAACAACTGCTTTGTCTTGACCTTCCCTCGACGCACGCTATCAGAGGCAACTTTAGAGCTTCCCTGGAAGAGCAAATCCAACTTAACACCTCGAGACGAATTTCTTGGCTTTGGGCTGTTTGATGACTTTTTCATAGGTGAAGAGGTTAAGTCAATGCTTGAGATTTCCAATGACTGTTTGGACCTACTTACTTCTCTAGAAGATGATATACTATTCAAACTCAAGTTGACATTGTCTGTTGACATTTTGAGGCTACCATCAATATTCAGGGTTTTGGAGGCGGTTGAGGTACAGATACTATTTTCTTTGAGTTGTTTAGACTTATGTGACCTACTGGCAGGAATCGAAATGTTATTAGAAATATCAACTTCATGACTAAGAGCAGAAACTGATTTTGAAACGGGTAGATTATAATTTTCATTCGCCTCTTCTTCACTACTACAGGAGGTATAATCATACATGAAGTCTTTTTGCAGTCCAAGAACTTTTTGTCTTCGATGGCGACGAACGGTGACTCCCCGAAATTTTAGAGTGTCAAACACGATTCTTGACTCATCAGAAGTTTTAAATCTTTGCGATAGATTATCTTGGGAAACATTTTTAGTGGTCAATGAATTTGATGCTGAACAATCAGTGGAAGATTGGTGCGAGCCAGACTTTAACAAGGCATCAAACTTTTCTTCAGAGCTTAATTGTCTAGAAATTTCTTTTGAGGATCTTGTCAGATCATCAGCTTTCTTTTTTTGTGGAATGAAACTCTTAGAATTTTTCTTAGTTGAGCTAAATTGTAAATTGAAATCTTCTTCAGAGTTACCAATTCGGGAGTTTTTTTTTGAGGTAACAGTTGAAAAATCAAGTTTCGCATCAGAAATAAAAATTTCATCAGTTTTTCTTGAAGAGCTCGATGACACATCTAATTTGTCAACCTTTTTTGTAACGGCATTCAATCCAACCGATGACCTGTCAAATTTATGATTGAAAGAATTTTTCAAGATGTCATCCTCATCCTTACACAAATTATTTAGACTGTTGCGCTTATGGAGAGATAAGTTTGTCATATTCTCTTTGTTACTTTGATCCGTTAAATTTTTTTCAGGTCCGTCACAAAAGTTGCTAAAGCTAATTTTTGCACGACCTGTTTTAAGACTAGTATTTAAATCACACTTTGACACTAGTACATTTTCTTTTGATATTCCCGAAACCCCAGATTCAAATTCACCAGAATGATCAGGTGGGCTGAAAAATGCATCGGAGCACCTGGGGGTACTTGAGATAAGCTTCTTTGTTCTTGTATATTTAACTGGAAAAAAGGAGTCCACGGATTCATAAAACGATTTTCCATTTTCTGGTGAGCTGGATATTGAAATAATACTTTCAGTGAGTTTTCTAGGGGCCATCCTGTTCGCACTTCTCTGAACTCGGGGCTCACTGGAGTCAAGGCTGCTGAAAGATGTTGATAAAGAGTTAGTTTTCTTGAGATCATTCATATCTTTCTGACTGCATAGTCCTTGACTTTCTGAGCTATTCAACTCCTTCTCATCCACCGCAGTTTTTTTGGAACCAACATGATATTCACCTTTTACTTCAATTCTAAAATTTTCTTCCTTTTTACTCTTCAACATAATCTTTCTTTGATCTTCGATGTCTAGATTTGGACAAAACTTCACACCAACTAAATCCACGACATCTTCACCCTGGGTAACTTTTTTGAGAGGTGAACCACTGAGGGAATGTGCCACTGGCTTACTTTTTAGATCAAAGTTTTCTGGAACATTATTTTTTTCTCTCAGAATACCTTTGATACTGGATTTATCATAGGAGGCTAGCAGGTTTTTTGAGACATTCCTACTTGAGGATAGTTTGTTGTCCATTCCAGTATTTTCTTTTGTTGAGCTTGATTTTTTCTTCTTGGTTGATGACAGTTTAGCAAATTCTGGAACATGAGAGAAAAAATTGATTAAGTATACTATCGCTTTGCATATCAAAAGAAAGATTAGCAGCTAATGATGAGGCTTTTATCATTTCAACAATGTTGGACGGCCACTCTGTTAATATTATTGAGTGTGATCATAGATTGAGTTTAAAACATTCCTCACTCCATTTCTGATGGGCCAACACACCTATCTTCAAGGCCTTTGCCCTCATACTGATTGAAACAGATAGCTACATATAGACAAGGGTGCAAAAACTTCCGGAGAGAAAGAAGAAATGGTAGGGCTGGTACCCATTAGCATGAACATAGCATTTTTTCTTTGTTTTTTTTTTAGTTTTTTGTTTGTTTTTTGTTTGTTTTTTGTTTGTTTATTTGTTTTTTTTTTACAAATTCTCTAATAAAATCTCTAATTAATCTATCTAATAATCTCTAATAAAATTGCAGGAATTCTCAATTAAGGAGAAGGAGAAAGAGAGACAAGGAAGGGGAAGAGAGAGGAAGAAAAACAAAAATACTGTCACTACTTTCGAGACTGGGGAAAATATGGAGTTTTAAGATGCTAAAGGCTTTGTGGATCCCTGCATGTAGATGTGAATACATTGACTGAATCATTCAGTTTAAAAACAACCTGACTCTTGGGGAAAAAATACAAGAAAAGAAAAATACTGACAGTTTTTAAAGGTATGAAATTATTTTGAATGCAACTCGTGCAGCTATCATTGAGAAATTAACAGGTAGCTGTACTAAAGTTTACACTTCTTTTATTTTAGAAATATATGCGGTTGAAAACTCCAAAGATAGGTAATTTTTGCCCTGAATGAAATTTTTCAATGTAACCTTAGGAGCAGAAGATTTTTTTCTTCTTTTGTACTTAAAAAGATAAAAAAATGAAAAATGCATCGGCCTCTCAGAGCCATTTGCTTGCCAAAAAAAAAAAAAAAATTAAATTTTCGAAGTTGTGTCAAGTATTTTTGAAGTGAACAATTTGATTGTAAAAAAAGGCATACTTCCAATTATTTGGAGACTTGATGAGACAATTCTTTAGATACCTTAAAATATATAAAAAAAATATAAATTACCAAAGATTCAAAGGTCAGACGGGAAGGAGCAACAGAAATTCAGTAATTTTCTTCCAAAATTTGTCTTGATAAAATAACATATTATCTTTCATCATTTTTGGTTCTGGCTTTTATAAAATCAATATCTGAATTTCTATCATACTTACCTACTGAGAAGTTTTTGGTGATGACTTCTACTAACTCCAGAAAAAAACAACGATTTTTAATCATGAAGAACAATTAAAGATAATGAAGCAGACTGGAATGAAATGAAACTTACGACTTGAGGATGGTTTTGTTCGGAGTGATTTAACTTCACCTGGATTGGAAAAGTTCAAAAGGGAGAAGGTAATGTCTTGATTCATTCTTCCCGCATGCGTCTGTTGATACAGGACTTCTGTAAGAAAATGAAAGCCGATTAAGAAAAATGAATGTTACCTAAAATCACATCAACATTCAAAACCGCTGCTGTTATGTTACCAGTTAGGTACAACAAATTTTAATCTTTGAGATCCAATGCTAGGAGTTTATTCCAGTTTCAGTGCGATTAACTGACTGACTGACCAAAATCCAGGTACAATCCAAAGAATTACTACTTTACTTAAATAGGCTTAATAATGTGAGCTGACTTTATGCTTGCCCGAGTTAAAAATTTTCAGGGGTGCAAATTGTTCTCGACCGCGCAACAAAATTTCAGACATGCCGTAAAAATGCGAAGGCTACAGGATTTTTTCCTCCTTCTTTTTTTTAAGGTTTTCAGGCTAACTCAGGACGTTTTGTTGACCTGATTTCCGCAAAAACCTTGCGCAATCCAGAGATTCAAAAACATTTTGATCAGCGCATTGTGCTGATCTGTATGAAAAACTTTGCGCATTGCAAAACATTTTTGAAGCCTCCTGGAATATTGCAGAGGCCTTGAACAATTTTCACCCTGAAAATTTTAGTATTAGCCTGTCATGCAAATGAAGCCACAAGTTGGCAACAAATGTAGTCAGTCACTCAGTCATACAAGCAGAGCAGGGGCGCAAATTTTCTTCAATCGTATGGTCAAGGGCGCAGACTTCCTGACCCTGTTGTGTACCAATCACATGGAATAGGGGAACCCCTAATTGAATGTGAAAAAGCAGAGGGACTCTGATGAAAACAGAGGAGCTCCTATAAAAACACAAAATGGGGGACCCCTCTGCTAAGTACGGTATTCTAGCTGTGAAAGAGTTCAATTTCCTTAGTTATTGTTTTTTTTTTTTTTTTTTTTTTTTTTTTTTTTTTTTTTTTTACTTCAAGAGGAAACAATTAGACAGCAATTAAACAGAAGATACTGTAAAATTTTTCGGAAATTGCACTTGAAGGGTTTTTGCCGACCAGAGGCTGTATTTAAATTGGAAATATCAGTATTCTTCAATGTAATATGCTTACTATTGAAACGCAAGCTGAGCTCTTCGCAAGTATGCTGGCGGTGAAATTGTTTTCTTTGATTCTGTAACCAACTTTGAATAAATGAATAAACCCTGAATTTTTATTAAATCAGGGGAAGGTGGATTGCATTTGGGGGAGGACCGGTTGACATGAGGAAAGGTTTGGAAATTGCAGCGCCCCTGCAGATGGTTGAGACCAAATAATAAGCGTGCACCGATAATTGTGGAGGCTGAGAAAGCTGCGCCCCTTTTTGTCCAGTCTGTTGTCCAACTTCTGTGTGGAAACTGACCATGCATGTGTGTGTGTTTACATCAAAGCATTGCGTTAATCTGTCGACAAACCAGCACCTTGAAAGAAAAAGGGAGGTCTAGAACAATTCGCACCCCTAAATTAGAGAGGGTGTCCGCTCATCAAAATGAAACGCTTCAATAATAGACCAAAAGAATGAGTTCAGTATAGGTAAAACGGTACAAGTTATAGCTCCGTAAAGAAAATGAAACATCATTCATCTATAATCTCGAGAGATTTTTGATAATTTACCNCTACCTTTAAATAGCAAAATTTGCAAAAATTAATGCTGATTGAATCATAAAATGTCGAAAAAACACAAGCAGTTCTTGATTTCTCCATAAGCCGCCGTGTTACAAAATGCCGTTGGGTTCACAAATGGTTCACTAATTTCGGAGCACACGCGGCTCGGAAACGCCTGTTCATGGATTGGCTTCATCGGCGATCCAGTACTTTGCGACTCTATTGTACTCTATGAATTTACCTGTGTAGACAAAATTCTGTTCGTGTAATGTGCAGTTATCCAGAAAGAAGAGAGAAGACGTTGTTACATTCTGATCATGACGAATGCGAAGGTTTCGGCTACGAACGACAAAGACTGGAAACTGATTTTTCACCCATTGTGAGAGATGTCAATACAAGACCGCGATTAAACCTGCGAATGCCTGGTCCTCCTCGAGATTTGAATGGTAAATTTAGGGCAATTTAAGTCGTGGAACTGATAAAACTGCATTTGATGCAGTTTCAAATTGCAGTTTTTCTCCCTTGCATAACCTCTTCATGGGAATTCCGTTATAAATATGAAAACTTGCAAATTAAAAATTCCCACATGAAAGGTCTTTTCTTGACGTATGATCTAGAAATGCCTGTCCATCATGAGCATTGGTCTCAAAAATGTATCGTTTATTCATTTTTCTATCAATTTTATACATTGGTTTTATCTAGAGTTTCGATAAATATTGAAATTTTTATTTTAAACCATGATGGTAACTCAGAGGGAAAACTAAGTGGAGTGGCAGCCTTGTAATTTTTTTCTTTTTTCTTTTTCGCTTCTTATGTTTTGTTTACTACTGGCGCGCAGTTAGTTGAATTTCTGAGTTAGCGAGCGTTCTCTGGAAGCTGTGAAGATGGCGACATGTGATAGTTTTTTGTAAAAATGTGTCAGAATTCAATTTTAGTGCTTTTAATTACGGTTTCTAATGTTGTCATTATACAATGTCAGAGCAACATCGAGTCGCTTTTACAACTTTAGGGTCTGCCAAGAAGCAAGCCAAATCCAAACCGAAGAGTGATTCAGTTCGCATAACCATAAATTTAACCGAGCCTAGTGGTGATTCGTGTCCAGTTTTTAGTTATACCGCTCTAGTTAATTCTGTCGAGGTACGTATATAATTTTCTGCATTTCCAATACGTCATATCTGTTGTAAAACTCAAATCTTAATCTCTTAATTGTCTTAGTATGAAAAGCCAGATAAACATGTACACATAGCCATGTCAGTCTAGTGATAACTAGAAATTCTTGCTGTATGTAATGACTTTCCTGCTTGGATAATTGAAGTTAATATGTATATCACTATGAGGAGCCAATCAAGGTATCTTCGTATGTGTCATTTTAATCCTCATCAGCACTCTTCCAAAGTGAAAGAGGAAACATATCCGATAGCTTCTACTTCAGCGATATGCGATATCATAAGTTAAGGTTATGTACCAGTGTGCCCCTGATAATGCAGGAATTTTCCTTTCTGCCAACAATTTGAGGTTTCACATCTAAATTTCATCTCAACCCTGTTTCTTTGCCAGCTACTGTGAATTAGGAAACATGGTGTGTCATTACTCGGGTCTAAAGATATCTTAAACAAAGTTGAGCAAGCATTATCGAGGGAACAAGGCCAGGAAAACTCCTAACTGTCAGGATTTTTTAGGACTCTGAGCATTCTAAATCCACCAAATTACAGGCAACAGAAACCTGATTGATACTACATTAATCCACCTCATTCTGATAATTAATTACAGTTGGGAAGACAAGAAATTAGATACTATGCTCATTCAGCAATTTTCTGTTGAAACCGTTCGAGCCTGTCTGTATTGTGCGTTTCTTGCTATTTTGACGCAGTCGTACTTATATCCCTTTCAAAATACCCCAATGACTCAATCATTTTATATGTTCGGTATGGCCCCCACCAATTGTTTGTACCGAGAAAGTCACCTCATGAGGAATTCACACGTCAACATTTGCATGGAGAGTTGCCACCCGGAGGTTACAGTCAGGAAAGCGTCAAAACATGCATTCATTTCATTAGGGTTCTGTGACAACATGTTGGTCTCTTAGTTATCGCAAGAAGTACATATCCAAAGGCTCAGGATAGATCAGCTGCGTGCAGTATCTTCCAGCACGATAGTTCTAGTTCAACATATGTATAACCTCTCAAGCCATTCACATAATCCACAACTTTTCTAGACAAAGTGTAGGAATTGTACTATCACGGGCAATAAACCTAGTTGGGTGTGTCATGCATTCTCCTTGATAGACCGCATAGAAAATGGAGTGCACTAGAAGACAGACAGCCAGCTGATTGGCCCCCAACTCCTGGGTTCCCGATTATTTTTCTACCCAAGATTGAGAAATTCTAGACCTTCCATCCCCTGATATTCAGTAATGCACGGATTTTCTTTATCCACTGTGGAGTTTTTCACGGCGTCGTGTTGTCAGCTCGCGGAACGCTTGCATCCGGCCGCTCGACGAGATCAACTCACGCCGTGGAAGCACACCGCCCTCAAGCCTCGGGACTCGAATTCGTGCCACTTTTCCCACCCGAGTTTTCCCATCCCGCTTTCAAGCTCGCTCCGAGCTTTTTTCCTATTTCGAGATCCTGCACCACGCGCTCGAGATCGTTTCGGGCTGACGTGTTAAGTTTTCACTTTCATCTTTGCGGAGTCTCGTTCTCGTAATTACTACGCGACGCGAACCCCTCCCACCCCCGCTCGTGTCGCTCGGTGAATCGCTCGGCACTGCCCCTCCTCCTCTCCATTTTCTATTCCATAAAGTCCCCCTCCGAAATTTCACGATTTATGCCGGATTCCATCCCTTACCACTCTCCTCCCTTTATGACCGTCAATCCCTCTCCCTCGCGGTTATCTATAAACCGGTTTTAATTTCGTCTTTTCGACGGAGCCGACTTTGACTTTGCATCGATTGAACGAAGTTTCGTTCATGCCTAGATATCGTTGAACCTTCCGCGGTTGCTTCACTCGTCGCAGCTAGTTGCGGCCCAGCGTTCCCGCTGCTCCCTCATCCTCCTCCAATTACGCCAGCTGTCCACACGCTAGCTTCCACGACGCGAACCGAACGTGTTACCAGGTTTTTTTCTCAGGTATCGAGGGGATTTTCACTGGGTTTTCGGTTCGTTCGTCGGAGCGTCCGTTCCGTCCGAGGCGTGGATGTTGGAAAGGGCGGAGGGAGCTCTTTTCCGTCCGTCCACCGCCACGGCGCTGCTCCACGACTCGAGAATTCTGTATCAGGAGCACAGAAGCGAAGCGCACGTCTCGCGGTCGCTGTCATAGATCCCGCCCGCCTGTCACTCCTTCCCGCGCTTCGGTCCCTCCCCGCCCCCCGCCCTTGGGGCCTGTCAGTCTGCGGATACAGTCTCCGCCCGCGCTGAGCTTTCTGCTCCTGTCTTGCGTTTCTGGTCATCGCTCGCTCCACTATCCCTTTCTAAACGGGTGAGTCACCCTTATCCAGCTGCAAATTTCGTCTCACCATGGTATAAATATTAGTTTGAATGAGATCGTAAACCACCACCACCCCCCCCCCCCCCCCCCCCCCNTAGGTATTTCGCACTTGCGCCACCTCTCAATCTCGCTGAGGTGATGTTCGCGGTGTCGTTTTTCGTTTCGCTCCGGAAGAATGTGCAGTCGCACCAATTTTGGCGTGAACGGAAGTACGATCCTTGATTCAGTTCCCTAGAATTTTTTTTAGAGAATTAATACTAGCATGAAAAATTTATCTTTGACCTTCATAAAGTTTTATACTTACGTAATGAGGTTTTGTCAAAAAAAAAAAAAAAAAAAAAAAAAAAAAAAACAGGTGTATTTTCCTCGGAAAATACATTAAAAATCAGCAAAACTAACTTACATTCTATCTCAAGCAAGCCGCTTCTCTCAAGTTGGATCAAAATGTGAGTTTTTGTGGAAAAAACTTTCTTAGGTATTCCAGAGATTAAATAGCAATTGATCATGTTAATTGTGTGAATCGAGAGCGCAACATTTCCTTTTAATCAAAACAATTTCTAGCCCCAAACATAATAGGGACGAACATAAAACTTTAAAAAAAACTTAATCTCAAAAATGCTTGCTTTAATTTTAATTTCTTATTATGAAAACTCACTTGTAAGTATGTTGTTTTTCTTATACCTGTCGAATGCATTTCGGCCTTGTTGTAAGACCAGCATCAGGGACGCTGCTTGTCGTTAATTGATGCTGATAATAACAAATTTAAATTATTCAGTTCTTGTGTATACCCGACCCTAACGTTATGCTTATTTTGAAATTTTTGGGCCTTTTCCCTCACAAGACTGATCTTGAAATTCTTCTCTAAGTATAATCAACTTACTTATTTGTTTCAGAGAAAGAAAAAGAAAGACAATGATAAAGTTGCTAATGGGTCTATTGACCATATCCATGACTGTGATGAAGAGCAGTTAAAAAGAATAGCTGCACAATATGAAGATAAATACGTAAGTACTCTAACAATGCCCCTCTCCCTAAATGATAGTTCTTTTACTCTTTTTTTAAACGGTCTTTTTCTTTGAAAGTCCGTATTTGTCTACTTACAAAAAATATTACATATATGGATTATAAAACTGAAATGATGATTACATTTTTTAAAGGAACATAAAACAAACTGGAGTATGCAATCTCTCCTTTAATACCTAATGCAAGTTTTTGCTTTTTCACTTAACATGAAATTGTTCTTTCAGGGAACCAAGGAGAAAAGGTTTTCAAATTACAATGAACTCGGTGCTGGTTATGATGATGGAGATTCATTCATCGATAACTCTGAGGCGGTAAGTTTTATTCCCTTTTTGTCTCATTCTAATCGGCTGGTCATCTTTTTTTCTTTTCCATCATTCTTTTTTTTTTCCAAATCTTTTTTTGTTTTAAATTTAAAGAAATTGGATATGAGCAGAAGTGCTTGATATTTTCCGACTTTTTTTTAAGCCAGAAAAGCAAAGCTAGGCTAGGACTTCATTCCAAAAAAAAAACAAGTTGATTTTTAAAAAAAGCAGGAACTTGCAATTTCCTAAATTGTCTTTTTTGTCAAGTATTTGTATACACCTACTAACCCCCTGAACCCCCACAGGGCTATGAGAGGTTAGAGGGCTGTGGCGTAGAGTGCTGTGAAAGCGGCTCTTATGCACGTATGTATGACATGCATGTTTATCCATCCACCTTTGCACTGCATATTTACTCTCTCAGATACTTTCCTTGACCTTGATAAAAAAAAAACTGAGGCTCCAGTTAATTACTTTTCATTGTTTGCAGCTTGATGAAGCCCTGTCGGAGCAAGTGGAGCCTGAGTTTGGGGGCTATTACGTAAACATAGGTCCTCTTCAACTCAAACATCTAGATGGTTCTGAAAACTCTGAAGATGAGGAGATAAACATGAGAACTCATAATCTGAAGGTATAAACCCATCAAAGTCATTTAGTTTCTCAGTTCTTAGTCATATCATTTTACAGTTGAACTCTGACAATGTTTGATATTCAGATTTTATTCGTTTTCTCTCTTTTGTCACTTTGTTAATTTATTTAACAGAAATCAGTCGACGTAGCAAGAAGTTTCTCTTAGACTAAAGAAATTTTGTTTGAATGATTTCACCTCTTCATCAACCTAAGTGTAATGTACGGGAGTACTATGCTCTAAAGAAGACAAAAAATGACTCGGTCCAAGTAATGAAGATACAAATATGTTTTTCATATCAAGTTAACTGGTATTTGGTGTAAAACTCAACTGCAGAAATATGTTAATGATATGGTTTTGTGAAGTTATGTTGTGATTCACAGCCATAATGGCAGCAATGCTAATTCTACCTACCAGGTAATCTCTAAATGGATATTTTGTAATTAGTTCGTCTACACCACATCAGTTATAGGCTACTAAGAGCAGTAACCTGCCTGGATTAATCAAAATCTAAGTTTTTCTATCAGACAAGACAAGACTGAGGTGGAATGAAGCATTTGATTGGTCAATCGTAACATTAAACAGCCGCAGGTAAGCTAACATTGGGCCAGATAATTGACTGGTTGTCCATCACCGGGAGAATACCTTTAGGTTGTCCATGATCTGGCCCAATGAAGGCTTGGAATTCAAACTCCACTCTTATCACCAAGCAATCATGTAGCTGCGTTTCATTTCGGTCGCTCTTGTTCCAGAGGGAAATTCAGAATCTCAACAATCGGCTTGCCAGCTAACCGATTGATTATCAATTAAAGTGAGCAACACACACTAGAGTAGCAGTAAAGGCACAAATTAAAGAAAATTAAGAAAACTGGCAAAGGTAGAGTCTCTCTCTACCATTCTCATTCTAAATCTAATCTCTTTTTCAGTACCAAAAGAATCTGGAATGCTTTTTCCACAATACTCTAATTTATGTTGTTTTAGGCTTTTAGTAACTCAGCGCTGTGGTGCTGCTCTACCATTGGAGTGCATTAACACTTTTACAAACGGAAGATACCATTTCTAATTCCAAAGCAGGGCAACTAATTAATTTTGTCTTTTTTCTTTACAAGCTCATACAATTTTTCTTTCTCATTTTCAGAGAGCTGCCAAAGCCATAGTTAGTGACTCTGAAGAATCAGAGAAGAGCGAAAATGAAGAAGAAGAGGAGGAAGAAGATGTAGATAAAGATGACAGCCGAGAAGAAAATCACACTGCCACCAAACATAAAGTTAAGGTAAAAAAAAAAAAAAATATTTTTAATGTGATAACAACCTTTTCAGAGTATCAGTTAAAGCTCTCTTTTCTGAATTTGTAGTTACCTCAATAAGAAACAATCATTCAGTTTCTGATTTTAGGCACTGTTGTGAATAGCATTGGCGGATCCAGCAATTTGGCAACAATGGATTTCCTCCATTTAAACCTATGGAAATGTATCGATTCTTGGAGGGGCCAGGTGCTCTGACAAGAATTGATTATTTAGCGTAGGTTTAAATGGAAAAAATCCGATGTTGCCAAATTGCTGGATCCGCCTCTGGTGAAAGTAGGAATGACTTCTCTCTGCCATATATTCTCCTTCTCTGAAAATTTAACTATTCTCGTGCCAATTTCCCAACATCAAATATCAGCTACAGTGGTACCTCAATTATCTGCTCATCAGCAATCTGCAGATGATGAAGCACCGCCAATATGTCAATATTTGTCTTTCCAAGAGAAATGTAACTGCTGATATCGACAGTGAAACTACCAAACCACGTATCTCGGTTTGCGATGTTGCAGACTTTCTGTCATACTTTATTTTTTAAATAGAAAACTACTCAACGTCAATTCGTGAAAACTTCCATGATTTTTCCTCTTTGTGCGGAGAAAAATCTGTGAAAATTGTAAGGAATGATATTGATTTGCTCTCCTTCAAAAAAATAAAATGTGAGTGGAGATTTTTAAACACCGCAAACGAGATACGTGGTCTTGTAGTTTCACCGTCGTAATACAACGATAGCAAGTGTGGGGTGATAGGGAAATAGTTACAGGCGGGTAACAATGCTCCTGATGAGTTATCTCATACTTGTCAATAAATATTCCATACATATTTTATGCGGTTTTAAGAGTTTTTATGATATGTATTTTCAATTTTCCGTCGTTTTCGGTTTTTGACTTGGGCTTTCCTCACAATTGATCAGATATTTAAGGTATCACTAAATTTGTAAAAAGAACCTGGATATTCATTTATTTTATCTCTCTATAGTTCTCTACAACTCTCTGGTTAATTCATTAGTTGAAGGAACTGCAAAAATTGCATTTGTGGCTACAGTATTCTAATTAATTTGTTGTCTTGTGCATTTGTAAGACATTTATAGTTTTTGCCAGTTTCTAAAATACTCAGACTGCTGGCTTAAGCTGCAGGACTCAGATGAAATTTCTGTCAACACTAACTATCTAAGTACGCTCTCTCCAAAGTTTGGAAATGGATGCATCTTCATGGATTCTGCATTGATATTTTTACTTTGATAAAATGACACAAATGCACCTTGCAGTTGAAGTTGGATTTGCAAAACTTGAATTTATGAATTGAAGGGTTTAAGTATGTAGCTAGAATCTAAGTATACTGGTGGTGTCAATCTTGAGATAAATCTGACATTGATTTTTTTTTTTTCAGATTGCAGAAACAAAGGATGTCAACAATTTGAAGTCTGAAAATGTACCAAATGAGACTGATCAAATTAGGAATAAATCAAATGGTGAAATTAGGGTGAAAAAACAAAAGCGTAAATTAGATCCCAGCACCGATAATCATGTAGAAAAGAAGAAGAAGAAACTTAGCAAATCCTTAACTGTAAAGAAATTATTAGAAGAAAAAAGAATAGCAGATGCATCTCCAGGTAAATATCCCTTTATTTATTCTATTATAACTTTTATTAATCTTCTTGCTGTCTTGGTTATTTCTGCTTCAAGCAGGTTAAATGGCAAATCATAAGATATAGGTTAATTTTCCACATTTTTCTGGAAGTAAATTTCAGTGTAGAACTACTTTTAACCATTTTCCCATGCTTTTTATACCAGGTACACGTCACCTCTTGCTAGCTGTTTGTTGTTAGTCCTGGAAATTTATGTGTTCTACTACATCATCATTTGTTCATCTTGTAATCTATCTTATGGGAAAAACTTAGTATAAAATGAAAGATTCACATTAATTAATAACCTCTTTCAGTGGAGCGCTTATCTTCAAAGATCTTTTATCGATAATTTGCTATATTAACTCTTCACTGTTGTTTGAAGCCTCTGCCCGCTACGACCAAGTTTATTAGCAGGGAGGGAACCATTTTTGGGAGTTACTTCTGATGTGTTCGCATTTGTAACTCCGTTCGAATTTTCTATGATAGTGCCAGGCTGGAAATGCAAATGAAATCATGGATGCACGTATACTTGTGTTTAGCTCTTGAATAATGGTTTTTCTTCAGCTAGTATATTTTGCTAAAGAAAACCAATACTTGCATTTCAAACTCAACGGTGAAATGGTTGAACTCATGACTACTTCTTGAATATTCTTCTTCTGACGGTGACCCTTATCATTGTATTTCATCAAAGCTTTAAATCGAGATGGAAAATTACTCCAGGGACAAAAATCTCCAGGTGATATCTTCTTTTAGGTTCTTGCAAGGAGTAACTTGACTCCAACAACCCTACTGTATGACTGAAATGAAGCCAAATTTCAAGAACCTATGCAGTAAAAATAAATTCACTGTAATAGAATTTTAGAAAAAACATAACCCATCAGTAGAAAATAGCTTGATGACCATTGATGATGAGTAATAAACCATGAAACGGATAATTGCTAGTAATTAATGACCACATTGCCCTTTGAATCCTTCAATTGATCACTCTTTTCAGAATTAAAGTCTGTTTTAATGATCTCAGGAGTTCTTATGCTGTTTAGCCTGGGTTTTTCATTAGCATTGTCGTTATTGATGCACAGCTCAGGAAAAGAAATGGGAATTATATCAGTGGTGACTTTTCTACTGAGTACTTGATTCACTTGTTTTATTTTGCAGAGTGTTCAGACAAGGAGACCTTGCGGGTGCACAGTTCTGTTAATGATGTTATTGAGTCTGTAATTCTTGCTAGTAGGACTGATAGTAGTATTCTAGAAAGAGACAGTGATATTAGCAATGGTTCTAGATCCTCCTCAAGTAAGACTTTCTTCTTTGTCGGATATGTTTTGCTGTCATGTTCTTTTTGAATTTTTGTGACAACAGCAAACTGAACTAACAAATGTAGGCTGGGAGTTATCTTTTGAATGAGTTGATCATATAGAGTTAAGTGTGGTTCTACACTTTAACAACTTTAAACAACTTTTTGTGTCCCAAGTATTTTTGGAATACACAGTTGAACTTCACCCAAAGTTGGAGTTTTGTAAGGGCTTTATTAGAAGTACATATTTTAAAACTGTGAGCACCTGAGACGAAATTAATGGAGCATTTTCAAACCAAAGAAAATTGAATTTGAAACACAAAAATAATTCACTCAAAAATGAAATATTTTTGAGTAAGTGTATTGCTAACCCATGGAAAAAGAGTAGCTTATCAACGCCCTCACATATTTCTTTTTTCTCTCAAACCACCTTTCAATTACTGATAATGTAAAGCCTTGTAGATGGCAATAATTGCAAGCCCTAAACACTGAGGTGTGAAAAAAACATTATTTTCATTATTCTGAATGCGAAACAGATGTATGACTCAGCTTCCAATCGCCCTTGTAGGGCTGTTGTGTGCGATCCACTTTACAAAAAAATCGAATTACTCGCTCATTTCACACATACGTGCATTATTGGTGCTAACTCGTACTTATTTTCCTAAATTGTCACAAGTCAACTGTAAGGTCTCTTATCACACAAACCAATCGTCTCACTATCAGAGAGGGAACTTTCTGCCTTTCATGTCACTTTTACTTAAAACATTTTTGCACTCTGCAAATCTTCTATGTGTTGTATACTCTGATCATCTCTGTGTTTTAGCCTGTCCACACATCATTTTCTTTCTCTTTTTTTGTTTTGTTTTGTTTGTTTTTTGTTTAAGTCAATTCCTTCATCTCCCCCATTTTATGTACCATTTGATATAGATGCACTTTCAACTTTGTAACTTTTTACCCACACTTGCGGATTCTTAGTGGTCACTTCATGCCAGTTTTGCTTTCTAAAACCAAGCAACCTTCAGTTCCAAAATAAGGAACCTATCCCTGTTGCTTCCTCTAATCCCTATGCATTGTCATTTATTCTAATGGAACATTAGGCAAGGTAAGAAATTAAGCACCACAGTACATATTTTCTCATCAAAATTTCACGCAGAACATGGTGAACAAATCAAAAAATAGCATAGCTGACTCTCAAGTGACAAAAAAAAGCATAGTTTACATCATAAACTGTGAATTCAAACTTCCAACTTTGAAAAAAAAAAAAACATTATCAAAGCAGCCTTTAATATCAAGATATATGTTAGGCCTATAACCAGAGCTTAGTTTCTCACACATTTCTTTCCTCTTCTAATGCAAAGTAATTTTAAATTTGCGGGGGGAAACATTAGTACAAAGAGAATTTCTTCTATCGCAAAGTTTACCAAAATTAATAATTTAATTTGACTCAGGTAGATTCTGGTTTTTCTATTAGCGAGAAGTGTGAATTAACATAGACGAAAACTATTCTTTACTAACTTGCTGCGAATTTGGAAAGCTTTAATGCGTACATCGTATTTCATGTAAAAATTCATGAAGAAACACAAAATGTGATGCTTAATTTTTTATGGCATCACGTGGTTCATTTCAAAAGAGGTATGCATGACTTGCATATCTATGTGTATATTGTAGATGTGAATCTCTGGCAAAGCTCTATGCATACACCATGATAAAATACCTACAGAACAAGTATGGATGCCTCAAATCAAATTTTAAAAGGGATGGCCATACATTGGGATCAAGTGAGAGCGAATAGAATAGATTACCAACATATTGAAGATCCTTTGTTGATAGGAATCTAAGATCCTGTGGACATTTCTCCAATTGCCATCAATGGGAGCACCAGCATTTCTGTCCAGTTTTGTTGTACTTACAGAGTTAAGTATGTTTTTCTCTCAGAAGAAAATATGTGCTGCTGCGGTCAAAATTCATGAAAGGTGTCAAAAAAAATCTGACTTTAATTTTTACCTTGCTGACATTGTACGTTTTATACAAATAAGAAGCACTGTGTCAAGTTCTCAATCTGATAAATGAAAGAAAAAAAAAATTGTTTGGGTGAAGTTACAAAGTTGGATAACTTTTGTCTGTTTGCACGATGATTTCAAGCGAGTTGCATGATATTCTCACCTGGTAGCATTTGAACCTTCCAGCTCCTACAACTGTCATAAATATCAGCATCTATGAGCGATAAAGACAGAACTACAGTCTTTTCCGTGAGAATTGCTACCAAAGTTATCGCAAGAGCTAATAAACCCAGAACCTGCTTTAGGTTTCAACCTCTGCAATCGATCTTACAGATTTTCATTGTGTTTTATGAACCGTCTCCTATGAAAGGAAATCATTCAATATCTTTTTCTAGTTCAGACCTTGTCTGGTGCTTCATTGTTCTCTTATTCTGAAGACTCAATTTTTTTTCTAAAATCCTTACCCATACGAGGGGAATGTGGGTGGTGAAAATTTGTTTGCAAACTTAAAAATGTAGACAAGTGTCTGAGTAATAGAGTACTGAATTTCTTCAGTTTATCATTAACATTTGTTGAGGGAGGAAGGAGGGGAGTCAAAAATCAAGATAGAATGAAGGTAAACTCACCATTGTGCATGTGATAATGACAACAAAAATAGAGCTCTTATTTTTTTCAGGATTGCTCCTACTTCGCAATTGTAAATTTTCTAATGGGTTTTTTTGGTATTTTTTTCCAGGTCTTTCAAGAAACGGAGACATGAGTGATCCACGCGATAAAGTGGCTGATGTCAGTCCACCGTCGTCACAAGTTCCTTCCCTTAGTACAAGTGCAAACCAAATGAATCTCAATTCCAATCCTTACATTCATCCTAATAAGGACATCGTACCACTGCCCGCGTACTTACCTGATGATGTTTTAGAAATTATCAAATATATTAAACAATACCCAACCAAATTCCAACATTTAAGCAAAGGCAAATTCTTCTCAGATAGTATTAATAAAGAGTTACTCAGGTAAGTGTTTTTTTTTTTTAAAATCAGCCGTTTTTTGTCTTCTTTTTTCCCCAATGGTTGTTCAACAATCATTTGGTTTAGAAACATTGATATCTAACTAACCACAAAGTTAACTACAACGGTTATCCCAAAAGTCTATGTCAATATCTCCGTATGAGTCAAGAAATGAAGCCAGCAGAACACCGGTTATATTAGTTGAAATAGGTATCATTCTATTTATTTATTATTAATTCTCCAATGACATCTGGTTCAGTTCATTTGTTTAAATTCATCGAAGTATGGCGATGTTTGGCAACATTTTCGTATAACCTCTGGAAAAATTTTACACTTTTTTCATGGTAAATGAAACAAACTTAAGTAGCATTCAGTTTTATCTAAACACAATGTTCGCAGCCAGTACTATCATTAAGGGCTAGAAAAATTTCAAAGACATCTCATTACGAAATGACTAGGATGTTAGGATGCTTGGATGAATCTCATTACTTTTAGCTGATCTACAAAATCAAGCATCAAAACACGATTCTGTGACCAGCTAAACTGACCCATTCTGTTGCGTCTACGTTTGAGTTGTTTTCAGACTTTCGATTCTGAAAGATAGTAATAAAATCATAGAAGCTTTGATGGCTAGTACTTAAATAGAGCTGCTGTCTTTCTGTCTGGCATGCCCAACTAAAGCATAGGGACTAAATAGTATTCTAATCTACGAAGCTCAAGCTAAGAGTTGAATACCTCTAATGAGTCCACATCAGATTCTAAATTTTTACATGTATCTTAAGCCACTCATAATTAGTTTAACCTATTCAAGCACTAGCAATTCTTTGCCTGCTGCACTTAGCAGTACAAGCAACTAGGAGAGCAACTGAATACTCTTTCATGATCTCTTTAATAATATGCATGGCGCATGGGCCAGTTGCGCTGGTCACAGAATCGTGTTTGGATGCTTGATTCTTGTAGATTAGCTAAGAAGAATAAGATCTATCCATACAGTAACTTTCTACTTTCAATATTAACCGAGATATTGCGCCTTGAAAAACTCGATGTATGATGTCATCCAACATGGTAATACATACCATTATATGCACTACCATGGTGGATGACGTCCAAAACATGACTTTTCAAAGGACAATATCTCGGTTAATATTTAACGTAGAAAATTGCTGTTTGGGCAGATCTTATTATTTTTAGCTAATCTACAAGAAACAAGCATCAAAACACGATTCTATGACCAACTCTACTGGCCCATTGGACAGATAGACCAAAACAATCGCATAACAACCGCATGAGTTACCTTGTCAATGAACAGTTGTCTCAGGACAGCACTGACAAGTATACTTGTCTATGCATGCAAATGGGTTAAATAATGCTGCAACTCCAGCCTTTTTCTGTTTTCAGATTGGAATGTAAATCTCGAGACTTGGATCTGTCAAGGCACCAAATTTATGCACACCTTGCGTGTTTTGTTCCTTGTGGGAAAGAAACGCTGATGAAGCGAGCCAAAAACTTACTCATTGATGTAGAAGGAAAAAAATTAGAATCACTTATTAAAGAGTATGTCATATTTATCTAACTGCATTTCAGATCAAACCTAAACCACCTAACTTGCTATAGCAAGCATAGCAAGTTGTTTGCACTTTGAACAATTCAGGGTGGGAAAGAAGCAATGCTCAATTCAAAAGCCTGCCAAAACCATTGTAGTGTGTGATTTGACTATTGTAGAGTATTGTTTTTCTTGCCACTGGGCCATTCAAATTTTCTGTATCAAATGTAAAATAAAAACATCAGTATCTAGGGCTGTGCAAATAGTGAGTTTCAAACGAAACAAATAGTGAATAATTTTGCCCATTATTTGCAAATAGCAAATCATTTAAGTCAACTATTCACAACCACAAATTGTAATACAAATAATTTAAAATAACTTTTTTAAGTGTGAAAATTCGCAAATATTATGAAAGTTGCCAAAATTCGAAAATATTGGGTCGGAGATTCACTTATTCGCAACGGCTAGAATATTCACAATTTGCAAATAGTGCGTGAGTCAGATGAAGCAAATATTTGCTATTCGCAAATATTCAAACAGCCCTATTTGTAACTAGAGTTGATTTCAGTAATTTTTGTGGTGCGAATTGAGTTCTACGTAAAATTCTGTCAAGAAACATGTACTAGAATGGTTTTTGTGTCTTGTCTGCCGGTCCATTGTGTCATTCCACAAAGGTCCAATGCATATTCCTGGAATAGAATACTCAATAATAACAAATCAATTATAAATGCAAATGAAATTTTTCTTGTCATTCGCTGTACCTCTTGCTGCAAATGGCTTTGAAAAAATTTAAGCCTTTTTTTCACACAGCAAAGAACAAATCTAATTTATTTTTCTATCCCCTATTCAATGTCATAAATTGATGTTTCCCTTTGCCCCATAAGATATGACAATTCATTGTCTTTCGCTCGAAGGAACGTATCTCGATTGCACGGTTCCAGTATTTCATACTTCCATTTTATTTGCCTCCTGGAGAATCGTTACATAGATTTCCCTGAAATTTCTAGTGAATTTTTTTTTACCCTTGCAAGGAATGGCTCTAAAATTTTTGAACTGATTTGAGCAAAAGGCTCCCAAAAGAATACGAAATATTTGTAGAAATACTGAAACAGCGCCAATGAGACACATTCCTTTGTGCCGGAAACAACACATTATTCTGTAGAAAAATTGGCTAAACCTTATCGGTTAGTAATTGATTCATTTCAAAATTTATCTGTTTATAGTTTGAAGGTAGCAGTTGATCGAATAATGCCTTCAATCCTGGAAAAACACTCAGAGGCATGTCAAAAAGCAAGCAAGGAAAAGTAAGTGACTTTTTACCCCTTTGATGCCTTATTAAACATTATTATAAAATTCTTTTAATGAAGAATTCTCCGTGAGGAGTCAAATTTTACTCAATGATTCTTCCATTTCCAAGGAAGGATGTGTGCAAAATTGGTCTGTCATCGTGAACGCTCTTGAAATTGTATATTTGAAGGATGTAATTCTGCAGAAAATTTGTCCCACCCCACCCTATCACAGCTGCTATGGCTGAGAATATTGTATGATATATAGTGACAGTGAAAGAAACGAAAACTAAAATTGTTCATGAAACCCTCTTATACAATACAGAACAAAAAAATTAGTCTGCGCTTTTTTACAGAAGTGTGTAGTCCTTTGCGGCATCCTTTCTATCAGGAAGAAATAAAATACCAAATGGTAAATCATTGTTATCCTGATCAACCGAAAGAACATGCATTTTCGGCAGTAGACCTACCAATTATATGGGTCACCATACAGTAGAATCTTGATGAAGAGGATTATTGGTTGTAGGACCCATCCCCCTTACACAGTACTATATTAACTTATTTTTGAAGTGTCTATCAATCAAGTTGATTTACTTAAAGCAATGCTCAGAAAATACATCGATGAATACTTCGTTGCACTTCTTCTCTTTCCCTATCAGAATTGAAATACCCAAAATTTCAAAGAGAAGAATTAATAATTTTTCAAAAAACAATTATAATCTTGTGGTTCTGCCTCTCCTTAGATATCTTTAAAATCCTTCGGATCAAGTTTCTACTGTATTTCAAAACTTGACCCTAAACAAATTTATTTTCTTTTGCCACAGTCCTCATATTTATTGGGAGGTGCATAACTATTACTGGTAAGCAATCATGCATGCTCATTTCATGATCTATCAACTTGGTGTGCCCATAATCCGCAGCAAAAAATCTCAATTTCAATTCCTTAGCCAAATGATGACTTCAGGTCAAGGCTTAGTAATGCATATAACATTTAAAGGGTAATATTGGACTTCGGTATTGGTTGAATCGCAGAATTTTAAGCAAATATTTTTGAAATTAAGAAATTATATGAAGGAAGAAATATTTTGTTGCTCTTATATTAAATCTCCATTTATACAAACAACTTCCGCAAGAGACATATTCTTCCAGTGCACACGGCTTATCCCTAGTGGTTGGAATGTCTCTTTTCTTCTCTGTTTTTTATACCGTATTTATTTTCTCTATTTTACCATATTTTTTTTACCTTTTATTGCATTTTATAAGTTTCCTATTTTCATCATGTGAAAAGAGCATCAATAAATCAAATGGAAATAAATCTCCCACTAAAAATGCAGGACTGGTAAAGTACGTGATTTTCATGTGTGCCGTTGATTCGGACATCCCATGAAAATCTATTTCTTGCTGATACAAATTCTTACCAAGGTTAGATACACCGAATCCCATACATACTTACTGTCTAAAAAACACACTTCAGAAGATTTGTATGCTAACTGCGTTAATGAATCTTTATCACTTGGTAACAAACCACTGCCTCCTGAATTTTGACACAGTCATGGAAAAAAGAGTTCTAAGAGGTATTCCTCACTTTTACAATGTCCAAATGCTGTAAAAGGTTTGTTTGTCAGTTGAAAAGCAGGCTTAAGCACATTCTGAACTAAGTGATGGGTACAAAATGCAGATTTTTATAATTGTTAAGTTTCCTCATTCTGTACTATTCGCTTTAAAATTTTTAAATCTATTTAAAAATTATTTTTGTCATCATATTAATTTTCTCTTAGTTCATCTCTTTCTGAGAATGTTGGTGAGTTTTTTTCATCATGTTTTTTTGAACTTACAGGTACATTGAAGATTCAGTCAGTGGTTGTGCATCAAGTAACTCAGAAACTCGACCTAAAACAAAAGTACCTCGTCGATCCTTCCCTTGGAATGATGAGCTCAAGTGAGTCCAATATTTTTTAAGTCTTTTATCTTTTATTTAGGCTCTCTTTAATGGTGGGTTTACCACAAAAAATAAAGCTGTTATCTCGGAGTGGTTCCTCCATAATCCCTAAATGTGCTACAAATGATGCTACTGGAAACTACAGTAAAATTCGCGTCAATGATTCTAGTTACCAAAGATTTACCTTAATTCACAATAGCTGTTTTTTTATGAATTCAATGATCGACCCACAGTTTGTGTTAAAACATGCTCACAACTTAGTAAAAGGAGGTGCGGGTGCCTGTCCCAGGGAGCAGCAGTTTATTTGAGATGAATCTAGAGGCTAACAACAACTTGTTGTCTTTAATTCAGAAACATGAGCCAAAAAATGGAATTTTTAAGGTTGTTATTTTTTTCTTCAAAATTATTTCAAACTTTATGTTGGTGCAGACGGGAGAAAAACAAGCTGTGTAGCTAAGATGTGTTTGTAGCCCATGAAAGTCTTAGACAGAGTAAAATCCTCCACTCTGTTCCTTTGAAGTATCTCCAGAGAGTGTAGGAGTGAAAAAATCGAGGGGAGTGGTAATGTTGCTGTTGGTTCTGTCAAGCGCGGCTACCCAAGCCAGGAGCAGCATGACCGAAACAAGATTTTTTTTATTTTTTGTATGCTTAAATTCTGCCTACTTGCCTTGTATGAAGAAATGTAAGATTTTATCGGATTTGTCACATTTCTACACCCTCAAACTGTATGGTTTGTCTTTCTCCCAATTAAACTAATGTAATTTTTGTCAAATTTCGAAGGGTCTGTGTGAACTCCAGAAAATTTATTTTTGGGCTCAAATTGGTCTTGTGAATTCAAACCAAATTTCAATTCCTGGACAGTCAAAGGTTTTTAGGGTGGTATGTTAACTGGTGCCTCTGCTACATGCGAGAGGAAGAGCCAAACTGGCTTCAGTTGATCGGCAATCTTCCTGATAGAACTGTCGATCCTCTAGGTTAGAGTTGAAGTAACTTGGATTATCTTGGATATGCTTTTATCTCCCATAGTCCTCAGATAACATTGTAATTTTCTAATCTTTGTACCTATTTTTTCTTAGGAGTTATGTTCGGCAAATTTTAGAAGTCCAGCTGCGAATTTTCAAACTAGTAAAATCAAGGAAAGACACAATAGAAGATTTTGTTCAAAAATTTGTAGCCAATAAATTAAAACCCCTATGGCCTCATGGGTGGATGAAAGTCTCCACTATTCTTAAAGTAGCTGATCTGGAGCTTGCGTACGTATCCTAACCTTATCTTATAAGTGTCACTAACGAAGGAAAGAGCTCATTTTTTCTAAGTTCTCAGGAATGTACCTCCCTAACCATAATCATGATTTTTAAAGAGTGCTCATGCATGGCAAGCATTCTTCAAATTTTTCTGTCTGGTATGAAGTATTAATGTAACTTGTGGGTTCTTTTGCATACTATTGAATCAGATATATGAAGTCGCTCCTCCAATGTAGGGGCATATCTGGATTGCCGCTTGAACCCCAGAAACCAATGGTTGATATGTAAAACAGGGCTCACAAGGGAAACTGATTTACGCCCTTACATCAGAGGGGCGATGATAAGCTCTGTACTAATTGTTGACTTTCTTTTGGTGGATTGATAATCATACAAACATATTTTTTCCAAGTTTTAATGCATTCTGTAACTACCAGCTAACTCGATTTAACCTGCCGCCAAAGTAATTATCATTCTCATCCTCAATTTATAAATGAAAATGAATGACTTTGCTAATTTAATTCATAGATGCCAAGAAAAGATGCTGCTTTTTTATTTTTGTTCATTTTTTAAATCACTATCTGAAAAGAGGGAGGTTTGAATGTTAGGTAATTTGAATTGAATTCTTGTGTTCTAGGTTTTTTTGAATCAGTCTGAGAAACTGCTCTTGATTTTTAAGCCTTTAAACACTCCATACTTTCTTAACAAATAACGAACTCATATCGTCATGCTGAAAATCCAACCCTAAGAAAAAAAAATTATATTATATCAAACCATAATACTTCAATTTTTGTTCTATTCTCTTCTACAGGAACTTTTCTAAAAAGAACACACCAACGACGAATTATCAGAAAAAGATAAACTCCGCTGTTGCTGTTAACAATTCAAGCACCCCTGTCTCTACCAACTCTACTCCTACCCCTCTCTCAACCGTACCTGAACCAACCCAGTTGAGGAAACTACCAGCAGCTAACTCAGTGAAAGACAAATTCAAAGAAACCTCATTACCAGAAATGGACATGTTCTCAGATCCGATAGATCTACTCTCAAAAATAACATCAGCCATCTCACCGAATTCTCAACAAAACTGCAAAGCGTCAACAAGTCCGCAGCTACAAACCAGTCAATCGCCCAAAGAGAAACTTAACTTAGAAAATGAGAACAAAAAGACAGAAACTGTGATAAGTAGGAATAACTTCAACATTGACCATCTCATGGATCTCTCCAAGAGAGAGTCATGCAGTCGGTCAGTTCCGCAGTATTCAAAATCCAACGACCAAGTCCTAGACTTGTCGCCGGGTAAAACTTCTGTTAGTCCGAACAAAACCCCCGAAACGGTAAGTGCTGCCAGTTATACAAGTAACAATTCAAGCAGAGCGAGCTTCTCTGCAAACTTTGTACCTGCGTCAAACCTCTCGCAAGTTCCTCCCCGAACGTCTCTGCCCCCCCTCCCTGCTCACGCGTCCTTGGGGCCACATCTGAAGCACTTAAACGAACCTCAGAATCCAATGTGCCCACCCATGCCAATCTCTACTAGCTCGTCTATGACATACTTCAAAAACGTCCATTATACGAACTCAAACTCACATCAGCACCCGTTGAGTATGAGCCCATCGTTCGCCTCGAATGCTGGTGCTCTGCACGTCTCTCCCGTTAAGTCACTGAGTGTCTCCGCATCGCCATTAGTCACATCCTCATATGAAGTGTCGGCGGACCGAGGTGGTGTCAAAAACAGGAGCTGCGTCTCACGAAATACCACATTCGTCTCTCCGCCAACTTCTGTCTCTTCTCATATCTCTCCAAAGGTAACCTTACTTTGATAACGTGTGCTGAAAATCACTAAAATTTCGTTTGATTCCATACTCACCTTAATTCAATTATGCCACTCAGGAGAGCTCTAAATACCATCACCTCCCTACTCTCCTATTTTTATCTTGCCTAGAAGTTTTTCATTCAACATCTTTAAAAATTCATCATTTATTATTATCATAAATAAATGTTATCTCTATCGATGGGACACAATAGGCGAAGCTGACTTTCAATTTTTCAACTGATAGGTTGGATCATTGGATTTCTCAGCCGGATCAGACTCAGGAATAATTTTAGAGTGCTGCGAGAAATGATGATGACTTTTAGCAGATCTGGCTTCATAATTGCGAAATGAAAAAAATCATGAGATTCAACTAAACAATGATGCCACTGTTTTCCAGCCCACTTGATTTAACATGTCTCATGGACGGAGATAAAATTTCTGCACTTGGCCTGAAGAGTTTAACTTCACAACCAAAAGCTTATAAATCCAACTCTGATCATCATTACTCACGTTTAAAAAGTTTTTCAAATCCAATATACTCTACAAATGTTGACATGATGTTGACATGCGTGAATGCCTGAAATTAATTGCATGAGATGATGTTTTTTACTCAATACTCCAATGGGTCAGTTGAGTCTTTTTTTTTTTTGTGTGTGTGTGTCATTGGAAATTATTAAGTGAACCAAGCTTACAATTTTTTTCTAACTCTTTTTGATAATGGCAATCAGGAGAAAAGCTCGCTCTTAAGTCCAAAAAGTTAGGGAAGCCATGGGGTTTGAGCTGCGCTCTCTTGTTGCTTTTGAATTTACGCGTCATGATCAATATGGTGACAGAATCTGTAGTGGAATAATATACAGCAGTGCTGCTGAGTGTTGATGATTAGCAGAAGATCATAGGCTAAGCTGTTGGTTTTAGAAGAGTGATTTCTCTCAGAATCTTTTTCCAACATTATTCATTACGAGCATCATTGAAAAACTTGTGTTCCTCTCCAATTTTTGCAAAATGCCCAAAATAATTGAATCAGATTTTGAAAAAGCAAATGTATGTCTGCAAGAAGTGACTGCCAATAGGTCTTTCTCTGGTCCAGCTGACTGTCTATTTTTACAGCTAGATGTACAATACTGCCGTGCAACGCAAAAACGCTGTAAACGCCATTTTAATTTTTTTGGAAACAACGTATCATAGCAGAAAAACTTGTGTACCTTGGAACAATTTTATTACAGAATTCTCCTGAAAATACTGTCAAGAATTTAACCTGAAAATTTGAGATGCATAGGTAAAATAGTTTTTATTTTATAAAGTGTTAAGTTCCAAAAACGCGGGAAAATCTTGATGGATTTAAGGCGTTCCTGCTTAGCACGGCAGAATAGTCCTCTTCATTAATTGTTAGCATCGTTAGCACATGTAATGATCAAAATCTTTGCATAGTGTAATTTAAGCTCAGATTATCACAACACCACAGAACAAACTTAACATCGAATGAGATGTCAAAAAAACTTTAAACAGCAGTGTGATAGTAGTTAGTAGGTAGGTGTTTCTGCTGCAATTTTCCATCTATGATGCGTAAATTCAAATGTAGGTAACGGCAGCAAACAAGACGATTCAAAAACGTTTTAGAAGGTCTCAAAAATAAAAGCACTTGTCTTGTCTTGATTTTTCGTGCAGTTTCTCCGAGCACATTGTTCTTTTCATACCATAAACTGTGGAAATCAACTATTTGCAGTGCAAACTCTTCGGAGCTCTCAACTGACCCATTCTCATGTTAAGTTCGAATTTTACTGTCTTTTAATTCTATCTAATAATTCCGGTCAAAAGGAGAAAAAGTTGTCCAAGAATCACAGTTTTCTATAGGAAAGTGGACCTCTGTCCACGAAAAGACCAAACTGAGTTATTGGTATCAGAGTATAGAGTAGAACTCTGAAAGAATTTTGGGGTAAAAATGCCGTGAAATGTCAAGCCGAACTATGAGTCACAGAAGGTTGAAGTTTGCAGCTCAAGAATCTCTGTTCTAAGAAAAAACTACATAGAATTCTACTCTGTAATGTTCACAGCAAAAAATTGCTGGATGAGAAGGAAAATTTATGGCATCTCTTGGCACAATAGTAAATTTAGAACCGAATCAAGAGAATAGAGTGAGTTTTCCATTGAAGTCTCAGAAGCTGATTTTTCATCCCTTTTGTTGTCCCCAAGTTGCTTTTCTAAAAATTTTGCCCTAGTAGACTGTAGTACCCTTTCCCAAGAATGGTCTTGTATGAGAGAAATGTTTTAATTTATGTTGCACTGCATCTTTGTACAATGCACAGTGTAATGCCACTACTATAAACTTTTTTCTCGCTTCTCATTCATGTACTGTAATTTTTACCAACACGTTGAGAAAGTCAAAAAGTCAAAAATAGTTTCTCTTAAGACTAACATCAGATGTAATGCAGTGCATAACTGGAGAAAGGAAATCATTGATGAAGGTTGTCACAGTTGCAGGACTTAGTCAACTTTTCAAGTCATTTGAATGTAACTCTCCACTGTAATACACCATTCATACTGTCTCCTTGGAGGAAGCATATTTGTATTTTACACTGAATAATCGTCATCTTCGGTGTCGAAGAAATTTCGCGAATCATTTAAAAAAAGTATCATTAAAAAAGTAAAAAATAACTCACTCTCTCCTTCCTTGAAACTTTCTCTGCTTATTTCTCTGTTTTGACAGAGCTTTGTGCAGTTTAAATGAAATCCTGTTTAATCCACTGAAGACTGGGCCTACCACAGTGTCACATAAATCAGTTGGAGACTTAAATGATGGGAAATGTTATCTTAATGCTGTTAAATGTTATAGCATATGTTTTTAATGTTTAGGTCAGTGTTAGAAAGCCCAGTGATAGTCTGAGTCTCTGATCAGGTAAGCAGGGACTCAAGGCAAAGAATAAAATGTGAATTACTCAGAATCGAATATTGCCTTGCCTTCCTTTTCAAAATGTAATTGACTCTACAGCTCCAATGTCAGTAATACCCTTGTGCCATTCTCTGTTTTAACCCATGGCAAAAATCAAAGAATATTTTCAATTGGAAACTCAAGATAATTTTTTTTACTTCTTTCAGAGGCCGAATTTGAAGACTTAATTGATGCACATATTGTCCACTTCTGTGATTTAGAATATTTTCTCAATATCCTCTCAAAACAGAAATGTCTGAGGTCTCATGAACACTTTTTTTTGCTTAAGAAAAGACTGAGACAGTTATGCATAAACTTTGGTGGGTTGGTCTAGGAAAGCTTTTACGTCATGGTTTCATGAACGATGTCCTGCTCTGCCCAGAATAAATCTAGTTAAATAAAAACTTACACTTTTCTTGAAACAAAGAAAAACGTTCGCACAACCCCAACTTTTTTCTTTTAATTGAAACATGAGTTATGAGTTTGTTTCATAATTTTTGAAGAAAACCTCATCTCCATTTCATTTTTGTTATTTTAAATATTAATTTGACTCCTTGTAATTGAACTTTATACCAGTCTTACCTTTTTCATTTTCTCTTCCACAGGAAGGAATGAAACCAGTTAGCTTGAAGCACCGGATCCTTCAAGAAAGTATGAAGGCCCAGGCAGAATCTGACTCCTTCAACTCTCTAAAAAAGCCTCAACCTCTCAATTTTGATGGTGGGAAAAGTGAGCCTCTGCGGCTTCCTGAAGAGAAGAATATTTACTCTAAAGCTGAGCCTGATTATCAGGAAGATTCGAAAAAATCTACATATGAGAATATAATTAAAGTAAGTTAGATTTCATCTTAATAATCGCTAATCCTCAACATCAATCAAACATAATTGTTATTCGTAAATGCCTCAAATTTATTGCATACAGATTCCCGTGGGCCTGTTGTTGAAACTATTCAGAATCTGTATTGTTCATCTCTCTAACAACAAGATGAATACAGCTGAAAGAGGTATTTTGGTCCTGTTACTTTCTATCCTGTATACTATGAGGTCTAGAACAGTACCCTAGTAGATGGTATTTATCAAGAAGTCAGAAAAAATACAACAAAAATAATACCTAGACACCGCCCACATACATTTGTTCAGGAATAACATTATAATTGTAATTTAGCTCACCTCTAAATGCTAAAGGGTTGAGTGCAGCCCAAAACGTCATGTCAGAATGTGATTTTGCTGAAAAATGTGAGCAAAGTTTGCCCTGCAGCGTATTCGTTTTCTATCTCTAAGAAGTCTGTTTCATCACCCCGAATTCCCCAACATTTTGTAGGAGGTGGAGATGTAAATTTTGCAAGACATTGTTTCCATAAGTTGGTTGTTTTCCTATTAGAAAACGTGACTTAAACTCCCTTCTAATCAACGCCTATTGGATTAAAGACATTATCTCATTCAAAACTTGATTCCATCATATTGCCACTCTTTAACGTACGTGTCAAGGTGCACATCTACAGAAAATCATCAGTAATTCTTGCTCTGCGACGAAGTCGTCCCCTTTTTAGCTATCGGTTTGCCTGTAGAAAAATTTTAAGGCAAGGAAGAACCATGTCCTTAAGTTTTGGTTTAATAGGGAAGTTTTAAAAAAAGTATGCAATTATAAAGAGTGTCCTGAAAACCTGCCAAAATTTCAGTTACAAAAATCAAAATCCTGCTCTGTTTTCAACACATTTGGAGTGGCTAAAGACCTCTAACACAGAGTGCGTGATTTGTGAATTTCTGAAACCTCCGTTCAAAGCTGCTACTCCTAACATATGTAGATGTATTTGAGTTTTACTGTACCTGTCTTTTAAAGAAAATTACACACTTTTCAATGTTACTTTCATGTAGATTTTTCGGCTGTCGGAAGATCGGAGAAATATTCTTTAAAGACTTTAAGACAACTCCTAAACTTAAATCAAACTAACTATCTCTTTCAATTACCTTACAAGATTTCCTGCCATTTTTCAAGTTTGTTCAAAGTACCGCACGATCTGTGAATGCCTAGCTGAGTTGTTTTTGCATCCCTGAATTAAAATTATCAAACTTTGGTCTTTTCTCTCCTTTAATCTCAAGCCGGTTTTTTCAAAACTATTCACTCTTATTTCTCTGTCAGAATTCTTTTATTGCCTTTATTTGAATTGGATGAAACTAGGGTATATTTAGTCTTCATAGCATTGCAAACTTGAGTTTTTTGCTGGAAAAAGCAAAACTTAATATTTTTTTGACGCACGCAACCAGGAAGAGAAAATCAAAGTCAAAACGGATGCTGAGCTTGAAGCAGAGCGGCGCATGATTGAAGAGACGATGACTGCTACAGACGTTTTGAACCGTATCATCAATGAGTCTCTACAAGACCCATCGCCAGTAGTCCATGATGACATTAAGCCACTGGTAGGCACCAATTTATCCTCAGGGCAGTATTTTGCACAGCTTTTTTGGGTCATGGGCAATTGGGTCTATTCATATCATAGGTCCTCCTACTGATAGGTATATTTGCTTTTTTGTTAGATTCCTCAATAGAACTAAGGGGCTTATTTTAAAAAAAAAAACTTAACATCCTCGCACTTGCCAAAAAGTGACTGCACCGAGAATCAAAGATGGGAAATCGTTTTACCCAAAACTAACCCCATTTACAACACGCTCTGATCTTGCTTTTATCCAAAAATCTGGTTTTCTATTTATTGAAATCTTCAAAACATTGCCGATGAATATTTGCTCATTTTTTAAACCGTATTTGTATTTTCTTTCAAGATTAGTATTTCATACTCACCCTTTCTTTTGCCCCTGGAAAGCAAAAGGGGGGATTACCTTCTTAAGCTCTCAGTCTTTTTATTGAAGTTTAGCCTTGGAAAATTATTTTCTTTGTTTTTTTTTTCAATGGACCACTAGACAAGGTACGGATTTCAGCATTCTGATACATGTTTCTTATCTAGAATTTCACGTAAAATACGATGCACACAACGAAAATTACCGAAATCAACTCCATCCGAAGATATTTAATGATTCTTGGGGCGTGAATTGAAACCTCCCGCTCATGAAAACTCAACGCTCTACGTGATCCACATCGCGCGCTAAACGTTATCATAAACGTCTCTGCGATAAAGAAATCTGGCAACCTCAATCTTGACGCTTTGGCTCACAAGGGGAACTTCCCAAGCTGCCGCCTCCGATCGGGCTGAAAAAATTCGTACGAACTCTTTGGATGAATTTATTTGACCCGTATTTTTTTGTTTTTTCCAATGCCCCCCAGAAACACCCCAAAAAAATTCCGGAAAGTTTTGCTTTGAGCGCTTGAGTGTATATACGCAATATAGCTGTTCTCACCTACCGTCAAGTGGTGGCTCTGCGGTAGCGCGCTCGCCCAGTGATCCGGCGGGCCCGGGTTCGATTCCCGGGCGCCGCGCTAAATTTTTACGACCGAATTTTATATTCTCACACATTTTCACATCGATTCCCATTTGATACATTAGAACTTAAAACATCAATTAATTTACAACCATCAACGATCAATAACTTCTTCAATTTGAAGTGTAGATTTTTTTGTGGGAGGGGGGAGGGGTCACGCGCACGATATTTTCGCCAATCACTGTACTTTCACATTAGCAGACGACCCGCTCCGCCCCCTCACATCGACATATTTCTCCCGATCACCCGTATGCGTCATGATTTTTCCCATCACTATCCAGAAAATGATAATGAAAAATTACTTTGAACATTCAAATTAAAAATGCTACAATTTTTCATTATCATTTTCTGGATAATGATGGGAAAAATCATGACTCATACGGGTGATCGGGAGAAATATGTCGATGTGAGGGGGCGGAGCGGGTCGTCTGCTAATGTGAAAGTACAGTGATTGGCGAAAATATCGTGCGCGTGACCCCTCCCCCCTCCCACAAAAAAATCTACACTTCAAATTGAAGAAGTTATTGATCGTTGATGGTTGTAAATTAATTGATGTTTTAAGTTCTAATGTATCAAATGGGAATCGATGTGAAAATGTGTGAGAATATAAAATTCGGTCGTAAAAATTTAGCGCGGCGCCCGGGAATCGAACCCGGGCCCGCCGGATCACTGGGCGAGCGCGCTACCGCAGAGCCACCACTTGACGGTAGGTGAGAACAGCTATATTGCGTATATACACTCAAGCGCTCAAAGCAAAACTTTCCGGAATTTTTTTGGGGTGTTTCTGGGGGGCATTGGAAAAAACAAAAAAATACGGGTCAAATAAATTCATCCAAAGAGTTCGTACGAATTTTTTCAGCCCGATCGGAGGCGGCAGCTTGGGAAGTTCCCCTTGTCAGCTATAGCAAATTACGTATAGTTTGAAAAACACACGGTGGAAAATGAACATTGCTCGATTGAGAAGCTTGCTGAAACCGTTGTAGTGCGCGATTTGACTCACGTAGAGCTTTGAGTTTTTTGTGAGCGGGCAGTGCAAACTCCTCGTGACCAATGAGAAATAGAAACGTTAATATCTTCGCGAGGAGTTGGTTTCAGTAATTTTCGTTGCGCGAATCGTGTTCTACATGAAATTTTGGTTAAGAAACATGTATTAGAATGATTAAATTCGTACCTTGTCTAGTGGTCCATTATAGTGATGGAAAACGTTGAGAATTGAGATTTTTATTTCCTCGTTTTCATCACTTAATTGCATGGCCGCAAAAAATTCTTTAGGTGTTGAGAAACACTCTTTGTCATCTTTAGCAAAATGTAGAACCCTGCTGATTGTGACAGAAATTGTTACATTAAGTCACTTACTAATTCCACGTGCTCAAAATTATCAACTCCTGCAGAAGTATTTCATATTTTACTTATAATTAGATGGTGGTTGCTTATCTTAGATAACGGACACCAAAGTTACTTACCGATTACCCATTTTTAATCCATTTTGACCCTTATCAATACCCTTCCATCATTGAAAATCAACTATGTACTGTCATCTTCCTTTTGCCGCTACACCCTTTTCACTAATCAGCAACATAGAAAAATAAATGCTTATTACGGGTAGTTTTTGCTAAAAATACTCCTAATCCTTCAACAGTGAAGAAGGCTGTATTGCTACCTTTCTGATGAAAAGAATATTTTCTTCTACTAAGGAATTCAAAAATTCCATCTTGATTCAAGGACAACATATTAATGAGAGGAACTTTACGCTTTAAGGGTCTATATTTACGCAGTGAATCTATAAATTTCTTGCAGACTTTAAATGTATCTTTTATGAGCTTCTTAGGATCTGATAATCTGATCCTTGAATAAATTATTCAAGAAGAGTGTAAAAAAATGGTTTAAAAAGAAAAGGATTTTTTAGGCTTTTCAGATGGCATTCTAAGTTTCATCGGTTTCGCCCATTTAATATTACTTTATTTTATCTGAAAAATGTCACTTCTCTAGACAGCATAGTAATGAGAGTATTATTTGCTCCTTTTTTCCCCCTGTCTTTCTTTTTCATGAGATTCATTCTACTTCTGTTTCATAGTTTGAAATTAATGTTGCTTTGGGTCTCTTAGCTCTCTGCTTTTGCTTTTGCTCATCTTTGGGTTCATAAGTTTTTTAAAGATCTCTTTTGGGTCCTTTAAACTGACAAGACCGCAATTTACTTTTCCAATTCTCGATGCTACTCTGCAGCCAGTGTATGTTCAACAGTTTTCTCCCCCATTTACAATAATCTGTTTCTATGCTCCTTCCTGTAAGCACAGGCTTAATCAACTTTTAAATAGGCTTTATCGCCCTGATGAACATTTTTACCCATCAAGGGAGACACACTGGGTTTAAACCCTGAGAGACTAGTCAATGATGTAAGTCGGAAATCACATAACTCGGTTTGCAACGTCGCAGATTTCCTGTCATACTTTATTTTTTAAACGGAAGAATACTCAACGGCAACTCTATTTAACTGCCGTGATTTTTCTTCTCTGTGCAAAGAAAATTCTGCAAAAACTTCAAGGAATGATGTCAATTTGTTCTCTTCAAGAAAATAACATAGAGGCGGAGATTTTCAGACACCGCAAACGTGATATGTGATTGCGGACTTACGCCATCGTAGTGCTTTTAGCCATAGAGTACATAGAGTCGTAATGTAATTGGAAGAGCTGGCACCACTTTTAAGCATTTTCCATGTCCCGAACTCCGAGACTCCTGTGTGACGCCGGGTCACTTTTTCGATACATAATCGATTGCTTGCGATACATGGGTACCCGGCCATCCGACAACAACAACAACAACAACAACAACAAAGGAGATAGGAATTACCACACATTCCACACTGCCATTTTGGATCGAAAATGTATCAAAAAAGCGACCTGAACTCGGCGCACACCGGGCTCGGAATTCGTCGAGCAGAACATGGCGCCAGCTCTTCCAATTACATTACGACTCTATGCACTCCATGCTTTTAGCCTACAGTTTGGTGCAATCTGCACTGTGCCTGAAATCGGTTCATTTTATTAGGACATCTCCTTTATCAGGGACTGAAAGACTCATTAGTGGGTACATACTTTGTTGAATCGTACGTAAAGTATGAAAGAACATGGATTTATGAGGTGAAACCTAGCCAGTAAGACTGAGCTAGACTAGAATATGGAAGAATAAATTAATGAGTCTCAAGGAGAATCTCGAAATAAGCACTACCCAATTGCTCTCGTAAAAGTATAAGGGAATTAAGGTCGGTTTGCCCGTATATGTAAATTAGTTATTAGCTATCTCCTCCTGACATGCATTTCCTAATTTGGCAATTTTATCCTTAATATGCAAGTATTTTTAGAGAGGAATGCATGACAAATTCTGAAATAACAGCCAAATTTTACTAAAATACCTACCCTCTTCCTCGTCCTCTGGGTTAAAATATTTTAATAGTTCTTCGAATTTTTCACCTCATAATAATGTACTCGTTTAGTCAGTAAGTTCTCAGATGAATGTATGCGTCTCCAATAGTTTTCATCTTTTCTCCTCCTATGCCTCAATAGCCATCGCAGCCATCTTTATAATACTGGATTGTTCTATATTTTCGTCTAATTGACATCAACTAATGTTTTCCTGCAGCAGTGTGTGAATGAAATGAAACCACCACCGCCTGCCATCATCAAAGATGATCCAGGACTGCAAGAGCGGAAAGTGCGCTCGCAAAGTGTGGAGGAGTGTGAAGCATCCATGGAGGCTGTCATCAAAAGCTTGCAAGATCTTCAGAAAATGTCAGGCAACAAAATAAACACACCAGAGCGAAATTTTTCCATGCCACATGCAATGGAAAGTGTCAAGCTTAACAATAATATCAAGGTATGCCTCAATAAAGCTGTGATAAAAAACTTTCAAAAATTATTCGCTTTTTATCAGATTTTGTCGGGACTACCTGATTATGAATGGCAGCATGAGCCCTTCTGTCTCAACAAACAAATCTCCAGAGTGTAGCCTGAATTGCGAAGCCTTGATGTCAATCTCAGCATCATCATGAATCCTTTTAAGATATTGCCCATTAAGCGGCTTGGCCTTCCACTGATACCCTATTTGCTCTGTGGTTGGGAGTGTTCCCACTAGACTTGAACTTTAGACGTGTGATATTGTCCTCTGCCTGCCTGATGATCTGATGCAGCTTGCTATGCTTGGCCTTATCGAGAAAATTCTTTCTCAGGTTTTCAACCTGCTGATGGTGCCTCCGTAGAACGGTTGAAATTTCCCTGCCCCCTTCAGCTCGCGTTAGGTGGAATCTTTCAACACAGCTCCTTGGGTGATGCGCTGGATACTTTCTAAATTCCCTCCTTTTTGCAACAGCCAAGGTGTTGAGCTCCGTTTTGAACCAGCTGAGTATGCAGGGTGTCTACCAGTCCGGAATTTTTTTGTCGGCCTCCTGTGGTGTAGTGGTTGTAGCGCTGGCTCTACAAGCAGGAGGTCCCGGGTTCGATTCCCGGCTAGGCGACCCGAGTTTGATGGTCTCAAACAACGGTTGCCCTGGGCTGGTACATGGTAGGGACGGAGGGGGAGGGGCTCTAACTGGAAGCGCAAGGATTACCACTTGTGTGGTATTTGAAGTAGTAAAAAAAAAAAAAAAAAAAAAAAAAAAAGAAAGTCCGAAAATAGTACTGTGTTTTCATGGGCGGTCCGGAAGTATTGAAAAAGTGCTGAAATTCCACAAGACGGTCCAGAATTTCTCACATTTTTTGTCATTTTTGTCGCAATTTGAGCAGGAAATTCAAATTTTTGAAAATTTTTGAATTTCCTCAAATCAAGGTACTGAAAAAGTACTGAATTTTTCTGTTAAAGTGGTACTGAAATGATTGGGAATGGACTGAAAAAGTACAGTATAAGTACGGATTTTGGGCCAGCCTGTTTCAGTAGACACACTGGTATGCCAAGAGTGTAGGTCAACAGTGAGGTAGCATAGGTGTTTACTGCCAGCGCTGTGTTCCAGCCAGTAGAAAGTTCGGACTTTAATATGGCTCTGAGTCCTCCCTTGTAATCATTCGAGGCTTTACGCTTTGAGTCTATTCAAGGATTATTATTATTATTTTTTATTACGTCCTTAACGCCCACAGCCTGATGTCGGCTCTTTCGACTTCTCCTGGCATTTCAACGCAAAGGAAAGTCAAACTTGAGTCTTTCTAAACAACTCATTAAAAAAAAAAAATAAAAAATTGTTTCAAAGCTAAAAATTCACGAATCTCCACAATCCTTAAATGAAAATATTAAAATGTGAAAAGTAAGACCTTGAAAATCTTTTGTTTAAAATGTTTAAAAGTGGCTTTTCTTTGAAAAAAGATTATTATTCTTTTTTAAACACCCTTGGTACTGATCTAAAACTTTTTCTGTTTACAGCCTGTAAATCTAGATTTTCCTGCAGTAAATCATGAAGTAGAATCACCGAAAGAGTCAACAGGTATGCCAAAAGTTGCGCTGGGCTTTCAAGCTGAATTCTACAAGCATCTTCTGAGTGACTCACCCAAAGAGAAAACACCTTCGCGAGGCCCTGAGTAAGTTTTTTTTATTTCTTTTTCTTAGGTTTTAGTTTTCCCATTTAAAGAGCAAAAATTGGAGGGGGGGGGCAGTCAATGTTAGCAAATATGGTAAAAAATTGCTAGTATAAATTTCTGGAATTCTCATTACCTTTTTTCTTCCTCTTTGAAAGATTGAAAGGAGAAAAGTTTTATCCTCTTAGTTTTATCCTTTTTTAAGTTGCATTCGATCAATCAAGTGTCCAAATTCTTCTTTCTCTTTCCTCAACAACTAGAGCGATACTAGGTTTATGAAACTCATAAGCACCCAGCACATACATCAAAAAATTAGAACTATTGAAAAGATTCCTTGAACAAACTAAACAAAAAACAAGGACTAAAAGCAACCATGTATTTTCAAGAGAAGTGAGCTACCAGCTTTGTGCCCATCTCTTGGGCAGTCTTTCTCATAATCCCCTTTCCTGGGGTCGCACAGCCATACCAATTTTTGCCACTAAAAATTAAAATTGAAAATACAAAACAGTTTAATCCAATTATTTCTCAATACAATATAAAAATTACCGTTCCTACCTATGTTTAAGACGCTCCCATATGAGGCACAAAAAAGAGTGTATTCTTTTTTTGGGGCCCTTTGAAGATAGAAAAGAAAGCTTAGTTAATGGCCTTCCACACCAAAATTTTTCACTGGCATCATATTTGAGGGCAGACAGCTGATGCCTGATGACTTTGGCCTCTCAAATACTTTTAAGTCAAAACCTGCAGGATAAAATCTTCCTATGGCGAACAAAATGCACGATAATGCAGGATATGGAAGAAAGTATCTAAGATACAGGAGGAAAGTTTGTAGATACGAAGTTCATAAGTAAATGACAATAGTCATTTACTTATAACAACCTTAAGTCTTAGTCTTTATTACCTGCTGCAACAAGTATAACATTAATAGGAAACAAATGGGCAAAGGTCATCTATCCTGCAACAATCAGTGATGTAGGACCTGAAGATGCCGCTTAATTCACACATCAGTCATTGGCCAGCAAAAATCGGCCGTCGGCTGTGCTTACTGCGGGTTACGTCCAGAGGCAATACCTGCCTTGATACGCATTCCTACTTACAGAGCAAGTTTCTCCTAAAAGATACCTCGTATTTACGACCAATTATGGTAAGCAAATTTTGGTGGATGAATACTGTGTTAAGTAAACTCATCTGGTTTTTGATGGAAGTGTCTCACAGACAACTATTTGTTATTGTTTCAGAGTTCCTGAGTTGTATCGATCATATGAAGACTCATCAGCAAGGTTACCAGATCCAATCATCAAAATTGAAGGTATTTCTTGCATACCATAATTCCATAACGGATGAAGGATTTTTTTTAGAGATTTTGAATACTATTCTGTTCTCAGAATTACATAAAGGTTGTCAGTAAAACAGACTTTACAGTGATTCCTTCACTGGCGTTTCATCAAAATCTGCTGAAAGGAAAATTTGACCTTTCCTTAGAATACTTAGAGAGGTTTTATATCTTTCTTCATTTACTAAAGTTATTTGTTGAAATGACAAATAAGTGGATTATATAGCCGCAATTGTCTGAGTCTAGGAAAAATAAAAACTATAAAATGAGGCTAGAACACTGAGGAACAGAATGTTATGTAAGCGCCAGATCTATACTGTAGTGAGACAAAATCTCAGGGAAGAGAATTTTCTATTGAGGAAGAAAAATTTAAAATGAAATTCCAATTTTTGCCAGTACAAACTGAGAGTATGAGTAATTAGCTGAGATAGGTGTAATGCTAGTCTCAGTTTCACCTTTATTAACTCTTTTGCTGCACCTCATTTGGACCAAGCCAGGCAGATCTCCAGTACCTTCTCTTTTTTTTTTTGGGGCTTTATTTTCAACATGATAGTGTATACCTCTCACAACATCCTGCTTCCATGTCCAGGTGCATCAGTCATTCCTGTGGATAGTGATCTCTTGTGTCATGACATGTATCATTTCAATTTTGTCAGAAAATTGTCCAAGTAGGAGCTCTTCATGAAAAGAGCCGTGTTGTTTCACTTTAAGAGTGTGATAGGATAGAGGCAACTGCCTTATTGACTGCATGAGGAATCTCTTGTTTCCCCCCCGAAAAACCAAAAGCAGAAGGAAGGTGTCACTGAAAGAAAAAGGTCTCTTCTCCTGGAGCTAATCGTTCGACCTATAGCTGGGGCGGCAACACCATAGCAGTGTTTGTCAGGTTACGGTAATTTATTCTGTGCTGGAACAACTAACTTGCTCGTACAAATGAGAATATAGTTTATTCGACATGAACAAAAAACAGTTCATCTCCAATGATTATTGCAATGAACCAAAATTAAACTTGAACAATGTAAGATTTCACTCAAATGATTGGGAATTATTGCTAAAAGAGCATGGTTTGAAAGTATAGAAAAATATCTTCTCAGACAAGTGTTCAGTGTGCAGCATTTTTAAAGGTGGGTGCCTAAAGAGTAGCTGAACCGCATCATCTCAAATTTCGATTTTTCATGTTTTTTTTTTCTTTCCAATTCTGATGGATCATGTATGGATTCCCTTAAATTTACCGCCATCATGGAGTTCAAATTTTTTAGCTCTTCCCGTACATTTGCTCTTTTGTCCCCATACCATTTTGCCTTCAGCCTGCAAGAGTCACCCCCAATTCTTCCTTGAACCTACCCTTAAGTTGGTGCTGTCTTTAAGGAAGAAAATTAAGAACTTGTTTTCTTTCAAAATGTTTTTATATAGGCAACCCTCAGCCATCCGCACCAAATCATTGTTCGGTCATCGTACCTGTGTCAGCCAATCAGAGTGGATGGCATTACAGAGGTTAGCCCTGTTTAGCCTCTTAAACTTGCAACCTTGCACTAATTATTCTCCCCCAGCATAACACTTATTATTTCCATGTTGCTTTCTAATCCTCCTACTTGGTGCCCATAAGTGTTCACTGGTGATCAAAAAATCATTGCTTTTTATAACCTATTTCCTCTGCCTTAGTCCGAGTCCAACACAATTTCAAGAACTTTCCTCTCGAGCACGCTAAAATCTGAAGAATTAAAGCTTTTTGTAATGAAAAATGCTTGAACTAATTAGATCTATTCTAATTTGTCACCATTAGTGCTTCTAAGTACAACCTTGTCTATGCATACATACAAAAAAAGAAAAAAAAGAAAAAAGAAAAAAAAATACTGCCTTTAACTCAATTTTACTTGCTTTAATATCATATAAAACTTTTCCTTTGCATTCAATTTCTGTTCTCCTATACAAATGACGCTCCTTTTTTTTTTTTTTTTTTACACGGAACTCAAAGCTTTATTTAACTATTAAGTATTATATACGTCTATCCATTCTCCATCACATAAGGATTTTTCCAACCAAACAGCATATACTCATGTCAATATTGCCAGGACAATGTATTTTTTTTACAATTCAACTCATAGAGAAGTATTCACTCCTGCAATTAATTCCAAATTTTCTCTGTAATATTCCAAATTCAGAAAAAAATATACAAAATAAGTCCAGTCAAACGCCTGTAGAGAAAACAGAGTTGTACAATCTTAGCAATGTTGACATGAGTATACCTACATTGTTCGATCGGAAAGGTCCTCATATGTGCGTAACTGTCCACAGGAAGAGAGACCTGTTTGCCAGTGAACTCAAAACTGGCATCTATACTTGCAGGAGTTTTTCGCAAACATTTTGGAATGATAAAGATGAATATTTAAATTTAAAGTTTTAATTTGCCATGTTTGGCACTCAGAAGTATTTAATTTAATTGCCACATCTTGCCCTCTTTCGGCTCAGAAAAATAATTAAATTAATGGTAACATATTCTTTAGGATTAGAGAGTTTTCCATGGAAAGTCGGTATTATCTGGTATATCCATGGTAGTATGTATTTGACTCCAAGCATGCTAGTCCCTCTCCCCATGACAGCCTTATATTCGGATGTTCATGTTTCAAAATATTTACATGTCTGCAGATGACTTTCAACTACAAATGGTGATTTCAAATTAAAATTTTGCTCCTTTTTTTTGACCTTCCGCGAAAGCTAAAGATGCTTTTTTTTCTTTTTTGCTTGCGCTTGTTTATGACTAATGGTACCTCAAAACATATTTTTAGTAGTTTCATGAAGTAAGATCAGATTGAGAATATCCATTGAGATAAAGAAAGTAAAAGTTGCACTTCTTTACTAGCAAATCACTTCAATATAACTATGAAGGGTTAGGAAGTAAATCGGTGTACTATATAAAATAAAAAGACAGTCAAAATTACCTAACTTTGACTTAAAATTGGACCGCATTTCGGAGAAAGGAACCAAGCCACATCAGTAATTGCCAAATTTAACCGGGCAATTGAATTTTTTACAAGAGAACGTTTGTATGGAATCCTTAGAACATTTTAAGTAATTTTCTTCTTACTATGCAGAAAGTGAACCGAAGTTTTCACAAAAATCTGCTCAACCGTTTTTATATAACAAAGTAAATTGCTCAATTTTAAGCGAAAGCTGATGTGGCTTGGTTCCTTTCTGTTTGACGCGGTCCAATCAATATAAGTTTTGCTTGATTCAAATACCTTAGTAGGTTCAATTTCGGGTCAGTTGATTGCAGTAATATTATGATTTGATTCTCCATAGGTACTATAAATCTCTGATTTATCTGATCCAAGATTAAAGTGAGAAAAAGTATCAAAGAACCAGCTGCATCAGCTCGGACTGGCTCATCTCAGAAGATCTTCTCCCTCTTTCCATTTTGTATTCTGCCAGTATAACTAAATATTACAAGCATTATCAGAGATCATACAATTTCTTTGAAAAACTTCTGTTAAAATGGGCGTTTTTTGCCCTATATGGAATGCTTAAGGGGAACTGTATAATACAGCACAAATGAATACCTATCAAAAAGCAAACTTATCAAGTTTTTGCAGTGGTCTTTGGCCTCATTACTTTGCGGAAAAATAGTCTGTAATCAAAAGAGGTTGAGAATTGCCGTCAAACTGGTACGAAACACTCATAAATATTTCAGTGGAGACTTTTCAAAAAGAAAGAAAATGCATGTAATAAAAACTTGGCAACATGTTTCACACAAGTGTGCAAGTGTAGATCACACTCACATTAGTCACACTTAGAATGAAGTGAGCACTGATAATTAGAGCTCTATTGTACCGATAGAATGTCATGTCTCTCTATGATTATTTTACACAAACCCCTGTTCACTTTCATATGTATTGTTATCGACATTTTTGCACTCTTTCCAGATCAAAATCATCTCAGCCAAGAGTCACCGCACTCCCATCGCTGATACTGCCAAAAAGCAACTGCATGTGCAAATACAACAGGAAGAAGCAAACCATGCTCAAATTTTTTCTGTTTTAATCTTGTAATATCTGTAATAAGTCACCGTGTACATTATGTTTCAAAATTATTTATTTCAACTGTGAATACTGCTTCATATTTTTATGATTTATTTTTATAGTCAAAGTGTATAGAATTGTTTCGGCCAGATCAAATTACCTTCATCTTCGAATCATGATTAATTGTTTTTAATGTTAAACTGTGCTACTTTCTCTGTTTTAAGATTAAGGCTTTGGTGATTTTTGAAAAGATTTAAAGATCAGAAACTTACAGAATGAAAGAGGAAGGGAACTTTATACTTAAGGTCACCCAAAGTCAGTATTTTATATTAGCTTTCCGGAGCTGAGACTTTCAAAACAAGTTCCTCTTCCTTTTTTTTTAACTTCTATGTTTTTAAATATTTGATTTCCCCCTTTTTCTGTATAGAAAGTTTTACCTTTAGTCTCCTAGTAAACCTCAAAATCATTTGAGTTTTCGAGTGCTGAATTCCAGCATTTCCCCTGTCTTTCCACTTTTTCTCGTATTTTGGTAATGATTTTTGAGCCTTTAGATTCTCTCCAGGAAATTATTTACTGTCAGGTAATCTCAAAAAGTTACTAATAAGAGAGATTAGTCAGAAAATTCACCCCGTTCAGCTTGTAAAATCTATGATAGTAACTTACCAATTGCATATTTCTGGGTTATACGAGTTCAAAAATAAAAACTAGAGAGCACTCAAACATAGTATCAAGCAAAATATCAATAGCATGGATTGAACAAAAAGTAATGCACCTCACAGATATCTCAGAATCTACATCAGGTAAATTAGATCATTTTTGTTGTACGACAGCTACTGTTGTCCCCTTTAAGCATGCCAAATTTCATTCTTAAGTTCTCCTCCGCAGCATGAATCACACCTGCCAGATATCTGCAAAACGTTAATCAAGCAGCAAGTTAACTAACCTTAACTCTCAAGCTGAAATGAAACCTTCCTCGCTTTTTTTTTTTTGTAAAATTAAATCATTCCGTGTAAAAATTAAATCCATATCTTAGACTTGGTCTAAATTTCCAATACGGCCTCAGTTTCTCGTTTTAAAAATTCAAATTTCAAGGGTTTTTCTCTATAAGGCCTTTTTTGCAAATTATCAGCTGTTAATGATCAAAGATTGTGAAAGTGGCTTTTGTTTTTAGTTTGATCTCAAAATCTCAATGATAGCTTGATCTAGTGATGTGTTATCGTACAAAAATAGATTTCCAATTTTAGTTCTAACCAATTCTTCTCTGCAAAATCAACACTAAAGCGTTATCGAAGTGACTCAAATCCAGAATGAAATCATTGAAATTTACGATGTTTTAATTTATTGTTACTTTCTGTTATTGGTTTCCCTGTTATATCTGATCAATAGAGATACATGTATCGTGCTATGAAAAGATTTTCATAAGATCGGCGCTATCTAACATTGAGAGTTTAGCATGCCTTCAAGTATTCTTTATGTTATCTGTGAGTCTACCATTTAACCAACTAAGGAACACTTGTCACCACCAAAACGTAACCCCTACTGTCAAAGTAACCCATCATCTGTCTCTCATTTTCTGACTGAAGCCATATTTTTGGTTATCCAATGCTGAAATTAAATTTATAACCAAAAATATTTTTCAGAATCGGTTCGAAAGACGGAGAGAGGAGGTCCTCCATGTCGATAAAATTGTGTCCAAACATTCTCTATTTCAGCCTAATCTTTCATTCTCACTCTGATCATTTGTTAAGAAGCGTGAATGTTTAAGGAAATGAATCAAGATTGCTTGGTACCATGAAGGTTGAAAGAGGAAAAAAGCAAGAACATAGAAATTGATTACAAGTCACTAAAATTACATCCTGTTGTGCTGGGTTGATGCTTGACTTACATAGGGCCTCAAAAGAGAAGAACCCCTTGAAACCACTTTTTAATTGCTGAACATACAGTCTGCAATGGATCAGTTGCGCCACTCACAGAATCAACCAAAAATAACAAGATTCTTCCCAACACAAAGTTTTCGCGTCCAATTTTAAGGAAGATATCACCCCTCTAACAATGTGGTTTAGGACGTCATCCACTGCGAAAATGCATACCATGGGTTCCTCCTAAGAATTTCACTAATTGATGAATCCAGGGTTGATAAAACCATGATGCGTATCACTGTGGTGGATGACATCATACACCATGTTTTTTGAAAAGCAATAACTATTTCAATATTGCTTGTTGGCGTTTGAACAGCTCTTATTATTTTTTGCTACTATGTACTCAAACCATCAAAACGATTCTGCGACTGGTGCAAGTGGTGCAACCGACCCATTGCTAGGCATATGAGAGGTTGTCAAGTAAAGACTGATCATCATAGCATGGAATGACCTAGTCATACTGGACAAACTCACTTAATGAGAAAAAGGGTCAAATCATGTACACTCCGATTTAGCAATGGTTCTTTTATCTGCTGTTGATGTAATAGATTGAATGATTATCAAAAGTAATGAAAGTCTCTACAAAAGTAATAAATTTGAATACTTGTTTTCTTCTTTTTATACGAAGCTTATCCATTTTCGATTATCATTGTAATTTTTTAAAATTCTTACCGTTGCCTGCACTCTGAATGTCCTCTGAGCTGTTTCAGTGGCGAACTTAGATCATTGACTTCCGCCGAGTTGATGGCCCATCTTAATATATGAGATTGTGTTCAAGTTTGATGATAGCTTAAGCGCTTTGTGTAATTTTCATGTTCCTAGTTTTTCAAATTTCTCTCCAATTCGTTCAAATTCTTCATAAAGAAATGAAATGCTTAAAAACTGTATCACAAGTCTTAGTTGTAGTGAGGAATTAAGGCAAAGAGAGCTTTCAGCCAGAAACTCCAGAGAGTGATTGCCATGTCTATTTGCCTTGTGCTGACGAGCATTTTAAGTTTTTCTCATCAGCTTATTGTGGCTAAATTTTTGTCGAAGTTTGACATTACAAATCGTAAAAAAAAAAAAAAAAATTCAGGATAAAATTCTTGCATGAAATTCACACAACAAAACGACAGTCGAAACAAAAATTGTGTTTCAAATCTCTGAGAAAAAGCTGCTGCGATTTATTATCATTCTGATGACCTCTCTAGTTTGCCTTTGATGAACCGATAAACCTATTTTCGTTCAACTATTAGCAACGATGGTGAAGTTAACTTAACAAGCAATGTCAGCTATTTATAGTAAATAAATGAGAGTTTTAATTTTATACGTAAATAGTAAGTGCGTCTAGCAATTAATTTTCAACATATGAAAAAGATAAAACCAAGATGTGAGCAAAGTCTGGAAAAAATGGAATTTGCAATCTCAGTCCATGTCAAAAAGAAAAAAAAAATTGTTTTTTAATGAGTCTCGTTTTGTCTTGTACTACTGCATTTTTTCCACAGTTTGAATTGAAAATACAAAATTTTATATTTCTGTGGTAATTCTCTCTTTTTTTTTTTCTTTTTTTTTGTTATTCGATCCTTTGCTTCATTATTTTTCCTTCAACAGAAAAAATTTCTAAATTTTTATCATTCCTCTCCCATTGAGAAATATTTTAATTGTAAAAGGTCCACTATTCACTAAGTATTAATCGGAGTCCCAGCAGTTTTAGCCAGATTACTTTTTATGAAACAGCACAAGGTATGATTCGCATACTTCTCCAAGTACATATTTTAATTTCAAGTACCACTTTGGTTTTGATTTCAGTACATATTCAAATGGAAAATACAAATGTATTTTAATTGATCTGCGTACTCTTTTCCAAAGCCACATAAATGTACACATTTCTTAAATCCTAGTTAGCAAGTGACTTAACGTTCCAGCAGATACTGACGGATAATGGAGGAACTGCTATTTGGACGTATGAAGTGGTAGAACCTTTTCGCATTAATGGCATCGCTCTTGAACTTCCAAAGAAACATACGTTTGAACGTTCAAGTTGAAATCGCATAGTAATCTTTCACTTGACTCCATCAATTTTAATGTTGCTTCAGTTTCCTCCATTTAAAACATGAAGTGGTACTGCAAGTCAGTCATGAAATGATAGTTTTTCTTAACTGAGATTCAGTCAGGAATAAGTCTGGGTCATGCATAATTTTTGCATATGCAGGCAGTGGCCTAATACTAATTTGACCTTCAATTTGACACAGCCTTGGTGTAGATTCTTTAAGGTAAGTGCATGAAGTATCTTTCTCAAATTCTGTGCGTACTTTGCATAAAAAGAGTAGCAAAAATTAAGGGTACTACAAAGTCATCACCTCTCAACAGCTATTTCCAAGATATTGATTATTTTTTCCACGATTTTTGCGCATCTGAGACACTATCTCAGAGCAGCAACTACCTGCTGGGCTGATAACTCTCAGCAGCAGCAGAGGTTTTTGGCCTCGCCAGATAATTGCTACCAAGTGCTAGCACCCTGGAGCAGGTGCTAAACAATTGGAACAAATGGACCGGGTTAAACAGAAAGGAACCAAGCCACATCAGCTATTGCCAAATTTAATTGGGCAATTTAAGTTCTTACATGAAAACGGTTGTGCGGATTTTCGTGCAAATTTCAGTGAAAATTCTCCATGGTATGAAGCAAATTCCTTAAAACTTTCAAAGGAATCCGAACAAACGTTCTCTCGTAAAAACTTTAATTGCCCAGTTAAACTTGGCAATAGCTGATGTGGTTTGGTTCCTTTCTGTTAAACTCGCGGTCCAAATATTGATCCCTAAAAGAGATGGTCACCAGCTGGAGTTATAAATGTAGTTACCCCGATCTGTCCTGATCTACTAACTCCAATACGAAATACGGACGAATTCGGAGGGAGATACTTTTTGCACTCCACTTGTCAGGCACAGACACTCGTGTTCCATGAGTACATTTACAGCAGCAGGTTCCCTCAAGAATATGTGACTGGCTGAGAAGAGATTTCATTCATGCAGTTGCAGCATTTATGCACCGTAATTTTCCAAACCTATGCTCAATGGGTCTTGGCATAGTATTAGGATCTTGACATATTTTAAAAATGCAAGTTTGAACCATAACTTTGCACGCAAGCTCTATCTCCCTCTACCTAAAAGCCTACCGTAACCAGCAGGCAAAGTTCCATGTTCGCATAGGTAGGCACAAGAGGGGGGGGGGGAAGCGCCTTCCCCCTGTGTGCCTGAAAAAAAAAGAAGACAGAAATAGGGAAAAAAGAGAGGAGGAAGGGACGGAGAACAGAAGAAAAAAGGACACTTAGGTATGGTAATTGATTGTAACGTAATTAACTCAAACTGCATGTGTAATAGTTTAAAATTTAGTAAATTTTTGGGAGAAAGCCCGCTGGACCTCTTTTCCGTTCCCTCCCCCCCCCCTCCCCGTTCGAAGTGTCAGGATCTGCCTCTGCCTGTTGGAATTTCAAGTCTCAAGACAAACTCTCGACTGGTTCTCGTTTCCTCATGACTGCAGTGAAGCAGATTTCTATAATTTTTAAGTTTAACCTAGTTGTTACAGAATTCTTTTGAGTTTTATAGTTCTGATATCACTTAAGTAAATTTCTCCCCTAGTTTCAATAAAAAATCAAAATACTCCCAATGCTAGTTGAGCAGGTGACAAAAATAAAATATACAAGATTGGTGACGGTTTTCTTTCCTTTCAAATTAATATAGTCATGTTATCCCTTCTTTTCATTTCATTTAGAACAAATCAGTCTCAGATCCTGAAAATGTAGGTGATTACGTTTGTTTCCCCTCGGCAAGCCCAGAGCAATACAGGACTGACCATTATGTCACACGACTAGTATTTGGCGGAACTTCTTAAGCATCCTTCCTGTTCACTTGTTCTGGAACTCAAGTGATTTTTTTTTTGTTCACAAGAATGAAAGAATTTTTCCTCGGACGGTCACAATGGGGCCAGAGGAATGCTGATTCTGGAATCTGTACATGGACACTTCTCCCAAGACTGTGGTCCAGGACTGCTTCCAAAAAGTAAAAATCCTGCTGGAGCAAGTGTACTCAAGCCCTATGACATTGCTGCAATGCAGATTGAATTTTAAACGTCCTACAGGGCATTTAAAAACACACATTCCCGTGATCAATTAATAACAGCGGTAGAACAAAAACAATACCTGGGTTTATTTACAGTATGAAAATTATATTAAGCAATTTTACAATTTTCTACAGCTGCAAGTACCACTAAAATTCAACAGGAGGTAAAATGGACAGTTTTCCCCTGGATCAATGACAGTACAAATGAATCCTTGTCTTATGACACTTTCAAAAAATATAAGAACACAAAAAAGTTTTTAGTTCTTTGTTATTATCTCAAAAGAGCTAAGGCCTTGACTAAGGGTCGTGACTTCTTGATATTTATCTCTACAATTCTTAAGGACATCTAGAGAGATCTATTTTCTTTGTCTTGATACATATTCTGAATGAGGCATACTTTGATCTGTTAAAACTTAAGTACAACTCTATGAAAATTTATGGCTTCATACCTAAGATTTTTCGGCTTGAAGAGGCAGAGAATCAGTGTTTTTTTTTTGGAAAATGTAAGCACATTACAATTTCAATCCCTTCTTACTTTACGAGTATGACAACATTACCATCTGATTCACTTGTGTAAACTGATCTAGAGGCAAGGAGTGCCCAAAAAATTCAGAAACTCAATTATTCCTGAGAACACCAATGCAGAGCAAAATTTCACTGTAGCTGAAAATTGAAACTTAATTATGATATCATTGGATCAATAAAATACTAAAACTTAAAGGTCTTTTTTTGGACCTTGAAGATTCTTGCAAATGGTTGTTGAGTGTTCGATACGTTGACTTGAGGATAATGGAGTTATAACTGCAAATCTCCATCTTCTACAATGAGCTTTTCACCCTTTGCTATCTCTTCTTGCCTGATTTTTTGGAGATCAAACTCCTCCGTTCCCTCATAGGTAAGTCCGGAGAGTTTCACCCTGGTAGCTTTTTTTGCATCATAAAGCCGCAGCCAGTAGTTACCTTTAAAAAAAACAAAAAAATAGGAATAAAGAACAAAAGGGAGCTTAAAATCCACATTCTAGAAAAAACTGTAGTGTTCAGTCTGAAAAATTGAGTTAATATGAATATTATGAAAGCTAGGTATGGACTTCATCAGGAATAAAAAAAGGTTGAGAAAATGTTCAAAATTATTTCACCTCAAAAGTTTTTATATTCATTGATTGCGACTCAGAGAGTTGGAGAGCTCTAGGAGAAATGGAGCAGATGAGAATTTTGCCTGTGAATCCTTGATGGAAGAACAAGATTACCTTGTCTTTCATGATGAACATCTTTAATCATTGCAGCAGCTGCATTGCAAATATTTTGCATAAATTTGATCAAATTAATATGATACTTACCCTCAAATTCATCATTTCCATACTTCTTCCTCTTCTCGGCCTTGTCTTTATCACGCATGGTTGTTGCCATACAAAAAATACCAAAGGCACTTACAGCATATACTGCAGCGAGTCTAAATTTATATTTAGCGGCCGTCTCTTCATCAATGCGTTGTGTATTATGGCGAACGATGCGGTAGAACCATCTGTATCTATTTTGTGGCAACATTTCTGCAATAAGAGAAGCAGAGAAAATGTAAACTTAGACCAGTAAAATTAAAACTTCAATGAGTAATTCCAGCAGATGAATTATGAACTTACAGCAAAATAGAGGAATTAGCAGAGAGCTAGATTCATATTAGAATTGGAGTAATTAATCACACTTCAACTTTAAGGTGATTCAACAGATGCCATTTCTTGTGTCAGAGCGGCGTGCGATATATCGCATCAATTCGTTCCATAATTTCAGGTACTTGTCATTCCTTTCAAATTTTAAGATCGCACTTCTGTTTTCATGAATCTAAAGAATTCATGTACCAAATTTGACAAAGAAATTCAATGTAATGAAGGCAGGGTTTCTTAGAGGAAAAATATTGCATTCGATACTGATATCAAAATTGCACTCGAATGTGATATTTTTTCTCTAAAAAAACCCTGCATTCATTACATTGAATTTCTTTGTCAAATTAGGTACATGAATTCTTTAGACTCATGAAAACAGAAGTGCGATCTCAAAATTCGGAAGAGATGACAAGTACCTGAAATTACAGAAAATCAAATTATGGATTCAATATATCGCATGCTACTCTGACACAGAACATGCTGTCCGTCCAATCACCTTAATACACTATACAGAGTTCTTGAAAAAATTGGAATGATTTTTATACTGCTGTTCTGAGACGCATGAATTGATGTATCTTGATTCACACAGATCTATCATGAAACACCGCGAAACACTCACCTGAATGCTCGTGTTCCTCACCTCATTAGACTCAATATAACAAAGAGAGAAATTTAAGTGACAGCCTTCAGAATTGGAGGTTTACCATCACAAAACAACTGATAAATCTCAAAATGAAATGGATAAAAATATCACAAATAGTGCATGAACTGACCTGCGAGGAGCTATAGCTATTCTGATAAACTTCACCTTCAGAGACAAAGTCACGCAAAAAGACTGGTTAAATATTCGGTCACAAGAAATTGAGAATCGATGTAGAAAGAACGAAAGATCACTTTGCGAAATTCAAATGTGTTTCAAAATTCAAAAGCATGAGGTCAAACTTTATTCCACCACTGATGAGATCTCGAACATCCCTTCCCAACTTTATCACAACATCCGACAACCTATGAACCTAAACCTAACCTCAGAAAAATTCATAACAAAACTGATAATGCCGGAAACGGGTAGAAACGGGATCACCGGATATGAGCCATGAGCTAGATATGAGTAGACCAGAGTAAACAAACCCTTGACGCGCGCAGATTTGAAACCCCTCCTCATCATTATCACCTACTAGCATACGTGCGGCACATACCGCACATACTTATACCGGAAAATATGAAGGTTAAGATAAAAATAATTATAGAAAATGCTGGGAAAAGTATAAATCTCTTAAACTGTTTTAAACTTCGTTGAGCACTAACGATGGGTACTGAGAGCTAGGGCAGGGCAGAGCTAAGAATTTTCAGAGAAGGGTAGGGAAAGGGCACCCCCCCCCCTCCAAAATTAAAAACGTGAACGTGCACGGAGCATTTATGGGCTGTTCTTGAAGAAAAATGTACCTATTGGAGTGGAATTTCAAAGATTTCTCACACTCGTGTAGAAATAAGCAGGACCGGATTGAGCGCTAGTGTAAAAGGCGTTGCGAGCGATCACGAGGGCAATAATCTTAAGAACAATCAAAATCGCGGGTGACAGACCAAAAACATGTCTCTCCGAAAGAGAAAACTTCCTAACTTCCTTCCGATTGACAATACAAACGCAAAACTTGGTGAAAATATCTAGAGTAGGCGACACTTTTTGAGTCCCTTAACGTTTGCAAAATAATGTTAACAGTTACGAAATACGGCGGAAACACGGAAATTCGTGTTTTTGAAATTTAGGGCTGGCTGACACCCGGAACGGCGATGTTACGCGTGTTTTAGGCATCAGCGACTAAAGCTTGCCCCCCCCCTCCCCGGTCCAATTCAAACCATAATCACAGCAGTCAAACGGTGAATAAGTGAATTAATAGAATTTGTGTTGTTAAGATACCGGGTATGATGCGCCTTCACTTTAGCACGTATGCAATCTTTGAGTCTCCTCTGCTTTGGCGCTCTCGTCGAACTAATAGGGAACCAGTGGACTCTTATTGGCATTCAAATTATTACCTATCCTGTGATGTTTTACCCGCAAGGTTTTGAAACGGGTTTACAGGGCCGGATTTAGGGGGTGGCCACATAGGCCGCGGCCCATGGCGGCAAATTCTGTAATTTTTTAAATTTAGCTGTAAAGAAAAATCGGATTCAGAAAAAAAAATTATAAACGAGAAATATGGTGACAAAATCTCTCATTACCTGAGAGTATATCTCTAATTTTGTCGTCTTTCTGTCTTCTGTGATATAGTAGACAGCACTTTGATTAGTCGATTTGGGACTAAGAGAAAAACCGAACACGGAATTTGACCTGGAACGGCGCGGCGCAAAGATGCAATAATGACGAGAACTTGAAATGAAAAGGAGGAACCCTCGGCGCGGCGGTCGGCATGTAACACATAATAGCGCCTCCAAGACTGCATGAATACTTCACGCATTGCGTCAAAGACAGTGTGGCCGCTGCGATCAGCAACGGGCGGCGTGAAACGCATAGCGCCTAAAAGACTGCATGAATACTTCACGCATTGCGTCAAACACAGTGCGTGCAGCAGCGGGCGGCGTGGAAACGTACAGCGCACACAAGATTGTAGGAATACTTTTCGCATTGCGCCAAACACAGTGCGGTCAGCGCAGCGCGGCGGCAGAAGATAAAATTATTAAACCACATTTATGTTTGTTCTTTCATAATTTTTTCGTTCATTTCATATAAATGGAAGGTCTTATCCACACAGTGATAGGTTTATGGAACTTAACTTTCGCGCCATGTTCCGTGAACTTTCGATAGTAGGTAGTGTTGACAGGGCTTTCGCAAAAAATTTTTTCAACATAAGTAAACGCGTCTTATGCACCCCTCCCCCTCCGGCACGTTCACTTGATGGTTTTTATTGATGTTTCAAAACGAATGAGAAGGGGGCGGCAAAATACATGCGGTCCATGGGCGGCAAGTAAGTAAATCCGGCCCGGCGGGTTTAGAGTTAGGAGGATGGTAATTTAAGGAGGCTGCAGCTTAGGTGGTTAATTCCGGGTGGCGGAAAAAAGGAGATCTCAAGTTTACCTACATAGAGGAAAAGCGAGGGAGGTAAAGGATCTACACGGAAAGGAATACGGGAATTTTGGATAGCATGGAGACAGCAACAATATGTGAGTCCAATAGGTCTGTTTCAGTAGAGTCCCTTTATACTGAGAGTCAAGACAATGCGAATCCATTTCTGATTGGTTAACCGGATTTTAGGCCTTCACAGTGTCACAAACGGGAATAAAGATTACACTTTCACCGATTGCAAAGATTATAATCTGGAATGGACATGGAGGAATTTCGGGTTCGACAAGGAACAAACGGAATGAGAGAAGGAACGGAGAAAGGAATTTAAGAGTGAGCCGATCAAAGATTACGAAAAACGTTCAATTTGTGTAATCTTAATTCCCGTTTGTGACTCCATGAGGGGTGTTGTCTTGACTCTCAGTATAAAGGGACTCTATGTTTCAGAGGCAAAACAGAAATGGGAAGTGAAAACCTGAAGTGAAAAGTGAAAACCGGCGATAGGGGGTAGCAACCGGAAATGGGGAGTGAAAACCAAAGGTAGAAAGTGAATACTGGAAGTTGAAGGTATAGAAACCGGAAATGAGGAATACAAATTGAAAGTTGAAGGTGCCAACCGGAAGTGGAAAGAGTATACGTCGATTATGAGGTGAAAAACCAAAGTGGAGGAGAAAATTGGAAGCGAAAAGTAAAAACTGGAAAAATTAAGTGAAAAAATTGTAATAGGAAGTGAAAATCGTAAAAGGGAAGTGAAAACTAAAAGTTGAGGGTGCAAACTGGAAGTGGAAAGTGCAAAATAGGAAGAGAAAACTCGAGGTAGAGAGCAAACCAGAAGATGAACTGAAAGTAAAACTGAAAAAGGAAGTGAAACCCGGAAACAAGAGGTGAAAATCGTAAACGGGAGGCGGAAACTGGAAGTGGAAGGTTGAAACCAGAAGTGGGAAATGGAAACGGAGAAAGGGAGTAAGTAGACCGGAGCTAAGAGGTGAAATATGAAGCAAATGGTGATAATCGGAGATGGAAAGTGAAAACCGGAAGTGTAAGAGAAAACCGAAAATCGCAGAATAAACTAAACGCATAGTATTCCATCTCTGAACCTGAACTCATGGTTTCCGTTTGTGACAAGTCAACTCTCTCACTCACAGCTGAGAAACCTGTAGAAAAGGGCCCTGGGTTTCCAGATGATGCTGTTTTGACCTTAATAACTGGTAGAATTAAAAATATATTTTCAGTGTGTGGGTGGTTTCATCGACGCACATTAGAGTCCTCATGGCATGGCACTCTTGGCAAGGAATTATAGGTATAGGAAACTGCAAGAAACGCTCTTAGCAAATTTTGCCTCCGATTACAACTAGCAGTGCGTCCGAAATTCAATGAATTTAAAATTCTGAATGAAAACTTCTGCGAGAACGAAGCACAAGAATAATGTCTTAGGTTTCTAAATTGAACTGCTATTGTAGGAGGTAAGTATGACAAAAAAATCTGATCTACTATAATATGTGATTAAATGGGGAATGCATCAGCATCCTTAAGATGTCACAAGGCGGCCATACGAGTATTCTCACTTAAATCCGTTTTCATAAATTCCCCAAAACAGAAAAAGATTGGAGAAAATGCACTTCATCACGCACTTTCAGAGAAAGCAATACATTTTTTGCTTGCGAATTATCCAGCTTTTTTAAAATATTTGATCTTTTAACTTCTATTTCTCGGTTCTTTTTTTCCCATTATCTCCTGTATACCTACCTATTGTTTCTGTAGTACGTGCCTGACAGAAAGTGGCCTGCTTGTTACTTCCAGTTTACGAGGATCATACTGAGCCTTCAAATGAAAAGATAGGCAAAAGTGGATTCTCGAGAGCTGGAATAGTTGTATTTACATTAAACGATAACAACACGACTTGAATTGATAAATTCCTCTGCGCGACGAAGAAACACTCTATGAGCACTCAAGCCTTGACGAATTTTTTCGAGTGAATACGAATTTTTTGGAAAACTTTGAACTTTTCAGTTTGAATTCGTCATGGAAATTTCCGCGCAATTCAATCCATATTGATTTTAAAACGTTCTAGGAATCATAATAAATCAAACTTTCGCCCAAAATAAATATTTTATTCGAAGAAATTTGGCAACATCTAAATATTTTCACGGCATTCTTTCTAAAAATGACGAAATTGGTGATTATATTACAAAACGACATCACACAGTGAATCCTGATTATATTAATCCGCTTAATTTCAACCTCTGGGAGAGACTGCACATCGACGGTGAAAGTGCAAGGATGCGCATTTTGGTTGCGGTGTTTGAAAATCTCCGCTATAATTTATTTTTTCCAAGGAGACCAATTAAACCAACGCCATGACTTAAACTTTTCCCAGGATATTCTTTGCAAAGAGAAGAAAAATCACCGACATTTTCAAAACATGACGTTCAGACATGGTTTTCTATTTAGAAAGTGAAGTATGACAGAAAAGTCTGCAACGGCGCAAACCAAGATATGCATTTCTGAAGTTCCACCATCGATATGTCGTTACCAAAGGACTTTCCGCCAAAAAAAAGTATGCGATGTCGCCAGTGGCGTAACTACCGTACCTGCCGCCACGGCGCCACCGCCGGGCGGGGGGGGGGGGGGGGGGAGAACAAAAAATTGGGAAAAGAAAACGGGAAAAAGAAGGAGACAAAGAGAAAGAAAAAGAAAAAAAGAAAGAGGGAAGAGAAGGAGAAAGAGAGAGAGAGACAGAAAAGACGAAGAAAGAGGAAAGCAAGGAGAACAAGTACTTAACACTCCCACGGGTGATTTCATGAAAAATTTTGATCATGCAAACATTTCATGTAAGTTTCACATGTTTTCATACTTTTTTCGGACTTGAATTTCCTCTTCACTTTTCTTCTTATTCTCTTAACGATACCTTGATTTTCTCCCATTTATTCAGATCTGAGTGACTAGACGGGCAGGGGGGGGGGGGGGGGGTTCGCCGCTCAAAACTTTTGATATGAAAGGGCCAGTGGCGTGCGGCGTGCTTTGCGATAAATCGATTGTTACGCCATTTAAACCTATAGTAAAGAATCGATTATTAAGGTGTTCGCTGCGAACACCCTGTTTATCGATCCTTTTCCATAGGTTTAAATGGCTTAACAATCGATACATCCCAATTCACGCCACGCCACTGGAAAGGGCGCAGCCTCAGATCGGCGGGGGCGCGCGATGATTTCTAGTTACGCCACTGGAGGTCGCAAAATTGATATGTATCATTCCCCCCTTTTTTTTTCTTATTGGCGAATCACCGATACATCATCGGTTACACAAAGTCTTATCAGCAACATAGTTATTGTCATCTCTGTGAAATATGGGAATCATGCTATTGACGGAGTGCTCCGCAAAGCAGTTTTTTTTTCTTTTTTCTTTTTTTCTTTCATTTCATATTTCGATCCACCCCACCGTGCATTTTAGTGACGTGCTATAATAAAGTCAGGAATTTGGGATGCTTCATCTTGTCAAGAGGGAAGGGGGAGGGGGAGGGGGAGGGGGGGCTGGGAGTTGAGGAAGAAAAATGTTGAGAAGACGAGTAACGAGAGAAAAATGCACAGCCGTCGTTCCGGTAGTGTATGAATGCAACTCGAACGTTTTATTTATTAAATAAAGAGGAATATATACAAGAGTGCTATAAGTGGAGATAGGAACTCACGGAACGAGTCGAATATTCCAAGACTGAGCGCTTTTGAATGAATAAAAGATAACAGTTCAACTATGAGGAAGTCATTCAGGACTCGATTTTGGCATGCCATTCATAGCGGCGAGGTTGAAGGGGAAAGAAAAGGGAAAGCATATACTGCCGTGCTAAGTAAAAACGCCGTATGAGCCTTCAGGCGTTGCCAAATCTCCTTTGACAAATCACTAATTTTCGAGAAAATTTTTGAATACTTTTCTTCCATTTTCTCGGGTAATTTTGCTTGTAGTTTGATCTGAAAAGTCTGAAAATTTCAAGGAAAAATAACGACAATTTTCCTCAACAATAAACATTTTACCGGAGAAAATTTGGCAACTCTCGAATGTTCATACGGCGTTCTTCCTTAGCACGGCAGTATAGGTAACATCGCTGTCAAATCGAAATTTGCATGCCTATCGATGGTTGAATGACCGAACCTCGCATCGCACCTACGTCCGAGAAGTTGTATGGATTTCTTCTTGACTTTTAATTTTTTATTGAAATAATACCAAATCAGATTTACTTATCGAATTACATAATTAATGCATTATTTTCAGATGAAATAATAATTGGTCCATTCACATAATTCTTCCACAGGAAATCATTTAAAACCTGCTTTAAAAAATTAACACGGAAAACAAATAAAAATAATGTTTTACCTACTCCTTAATTGAAATATGAGCCCACTAAGTATAGCTTAAATTCATTTACGTATCTTAAAAGTATATCATTCAGTTAATCACTGCCATTGAACTATTCAATTGATTTAATATTACTATTCCGCTCTCATTTGATTTTACCTAGCCCTTTGAAAACTATTTTCTAAAAATATCGCACTGAAGTGTTTGTTTGTTGAGATGCACCACGAGCGCAAATTTTCAATACAAATTGAAATCGAAAGGGTGCGGTAAAAAATTGGATAGTATTTTCCAAAGGTGAACCAACACGATTACAAAATTTGTAAAAGCATATAAAACTTCTTCCCTTAGCAAAATAGTAAGTGTACAACATTTAATCAACTTTGTGATAGTTTTCGTTAAAATTAACAATTTTTTTAAGGGAAAATGAAAAGTGTATGCTATTCTAGGCACTTATTTTAGATAAGCTTGAAGATGCACGATTTTTCAAACACTATAATATCTTTGATTCCCTTTTGCTGAATGGGATCAAAATACCTATCATATACTAAACTTAGTTCAGCCTCAATTAAAATTCCGCTTCGAGAAATTGTTTTCCCTATTCAGAGACAAATACACTCAACCCTGTAGACCGCTCCTTTTCCGAGATAGTGAAAATTCAGTTGCGTCTTGTGGCTCGAAAGTCCCACTAGCCTGGATCAGTTTCATCTCTACTCTATGTTGGGTCGGTTGGGTCTCTCACGATATGCAGGAGCAGAATACAACTATTTTAACTCTCTTGTCGGCCGTGCGGTATCACGAGTTGTTTCGGGCGTTTTTAATCCCGATAACTTGGAGAAAATAACACCAAAACTTGAGGGGCACGCCCGATACTTCTTCCCGTTGGGAACGGGAAAGCACGCCTTGAATAATTTTCAAATACAATTTTTCGCAAAGAATTAAACCTTTTAAATGACAAAAAAAAAAAAAAAAAACAAAGGAGGATCCTCTCCATCAAAATATGACGAATTTTCAGTGATTTTCTTCTCCCAAGAACGAAGCCTAACAGTCTAAAAGCGCGTACCACCATTTGCGACGCTTTAGATTTTCAATCATAATTTTTAAAAACATCCACGAGGGCTCTACTCAATGTCTGGGAAGTAGACAGCAAAAATTTCACTTATAAATGTTGTTTACTTTTCTCATAAAGAAATAACTAATAGCCCAAATTTTGAAGCGCCAATGGAGTCACACGCTTTTTCGATCAAGGCACCAATGTATTATTACATATTGATGGCTACAATCGAAAAATACGTACCTCCAATTTCAATGTTGCATATCGCTGCTCAAGTTTTGAGGTTTCTTTTTAAATACGAAATTAAACCTAGCCATCATTTTTATTGAAATCTTTAAAAAAGATGTCTCACTCATACAATCATATGTTTAATAGATGTCTAAATAGACATTTTTGTTATGAAATTTTCCTAGAAATAAGAAAAACTCCAATCAAATTTCTTCTGAAATTTTGCAGTAGGTATTTATCTAAAAGCGATTATTTTAGAGTGAGATCTGCATATCTATCAGGCCGATCATCACACGATTTTTTTTCGAGTGTAGCGAAGTGTCCAAGGATTTGCAAAAGATTCGAGCCTTTGATATTCCTCGATTTTTTTTTAAAAAGAAAAAGAAAAAAAGAGCTTACGCATGGGTGCCGCATTTAGGTTTTCTTTGTATCGCTTCGCGCACCCAGCTCCCGGCTTCGGAAGTCATAAGAATTTTTTCGATCGCCTCCCGATATTTTTGAGGCCTAATGAAAGTCACTTGTGGCTTCAACAAAAGGCTCACATTTTCGATCGATCATGATCCTATTTGACAGAGAGGGATTCCTCGGGCTTGGCTGTATGAAATTTTAGTAAATATGTTTGTGAAGGGTTGTTTGAGAACACAAGTAGGTACCTGGTTAAGGAAAAACTTGAAAAGAAAAATTTACTTGTTCTTCGCCAACGCCTTACCTAAGATATTATGCGAGAATATCAGGCTGGCGCAACGTGGATCGAGTCTGAGGGAGAGGTCGGACAAAATTTGGAAACTTTAAAAGCTGAAACACCCTTGGATCAAAACTTCGAGTTTTTATAAATGATTCCATCGGTTTCCTCGTAAAATTTTCTTCCTTTTCTCATTGACTCACATTATCGAGCTCCGTAGGTGAGGCAATTAGTGTCTGGAGTCAAAACGCCTTCACATCCATGCGTATGCAACGTGCATACGTCTAATTTTTTTCTTGTCAGTTAGCAGGCGAGGGGGTAGAATATTTTCAACTCATCGTTTGCTTATTCTATGGCGTTAAATAAGTATTCATCTTTTTCGTCACTTTTAGGAAATCGGGCTTTAGGCCTTCCTTCACATATTTGGGGGCCCCTTAGAAGCGATTCGCTTATCCGTATGGACCCCATTCGATATTACGCTAATTTGAGTTTGAAAGCGCACCTTTACTCTGTGAGGAGCTCTAGGAACTATTGTGAATCAATGATGGAAAAATGTAATTATGAAACTATACACATTTCATACTCAAATTATGAGCTATTATTAAGGGCGATTTTTCGAAAATGCCTATGATTGGGCCTTAAGAGGAGAAAAGATGGGAGATGAGGAATGTGGGGGGCTAAACATTTTTTGCGGGCGGCCTAGCGCAACTCCATTATATACGTCAAAGCTACTTTAAGTTGCGCACCTGTAAGTATAGGGTTGTCTGTTCAGTAAATGACATTCAAGTATGAGTAAATAGGTGATGTCCATTATTTTGTTCCAAAATGCCGTCGATCACGGTAAGAGGGATATTGCTTCTTTTTCGTTTCTATATCTTTCAAAGGATTCTAACGTCCTAGGAAAACCACCGTCTTGTGAATGCTAGGTTTTTGAATGGTTTCTGAGTGTTTGGACGTCGCGAAAATGTGCGCATGCTCCATGTGATCTCCCGCGAAAATTTTGAAATAATTCTATAAAACAAAAAGTGCATACGAAAACAGTATTAGCGGTAATCTTATTACAAATGCAGGAAAAAAATACAACAATAAAACTGCCGATAACCCTCTCCCCCCTCCTCTCACGTATTAACACTGTTAGAGATTGCAGCTTGCAACTTGCAGCAAGCACAAGCGGCGCACAGCGGGCGCTGACACATGCAATAGCCGAACCTGAGCCGAACCCATGAGTACAGAGATTAGGGTTCTTGGCCATTGTGCGACCAATGAAAACGGAGTAGGGTTGAATGGCGGCGGAGAGAAGGGCCGAGGGAGGGGGGCCAACACACCTCCCTCTACCGTTGTCTGTGTCGCTATCTGCGCCGAATGCGATGCGCAGAAGACTCATCGCGTTGTCTGGATTCTTTGTGTCATTCCTGGCATACCAATGGAAGACGCAGTGTTCTTGTTTTCATACTATTTAGCACCCTAATTTTCATCAATTTAGCCTTTTAGGCCGAATATTTTCTTTTTGGTAAGTACCAACCCTAAACCATATCGTCTTTTACCCCCTTCAGTTTTTATTTTGACCGTAATGGCGCCAGAATTCCAACTATGCGTTCGCGATTCCTCCAATACTTTACATACTTGACATGTTTTCCGAACCGACTTCCGGCGGTCGACGCCGTTTCGTTTGGCAGTGCAGCCCGCGCTATGTTTGTCTGAAGTGTAATCATGTTTCTTATCAATGTTTTCGTAGTATTTTGGTTAGGTTGTAGAGAGTCTTCGTTTTGTTTTGATTACTTTTGAGTTTCGACGGGTTCGTCTGGAAATTCGGCGGCCAACCACAGTTCCTGGACGAGGCGACGCATTCATTCTCCTGGAGACCCTCGGCCCTATCTCGTCACTCTGTGTTTACGTTACCTAAATTGTAGTGCTCTCTCCATACTATTCCTGCTTTCGTGTTTCGTTGGTCAGTGTTTTCATTTTATATCGAGTTAAATTCGTTCACTTAATTTTTTCGTCGCCCCTAATATTTACCCTCCCCCCAAAGATAACAGTGCATTTGTCCGTTTTAATCCGTGGTGTATCTGATAGCGGTTTTTGCGTGGAATACTTACCCATCGTGCTCTCATTGTTCCCTTTAATCACATCTTCGTGGTATGAGTTTTTAAAAGCATCCTATTCAATATCATCCACTCAATCTGTGCGGTTCTTCGTTTACTCGCTTCAGTTTCTTCAAACGCTCGAAGTGCTCCGTCCTGTCTAAACCTTGGATTATTTTATGTGAAGTAAGTATTGCCCATGCCCAAATTTCCTTCGTCATGTTTTAACGTGTGGAATTATCAAATCTTCCTTCTGGTTGGCACTCCTCAATCCTTGCCAGTCGTTTGAGGCAAAATGTGAGGTCTCTACTGGTGATCGATCATTCAATTAGAGATTGTTGCGCCGACGTACTTGAGCAACCAAAATTTTGCTTCAGTTTCTTCTCTATCTCACTCCGTGTTTTAACTACATTAATTAATTTGGGAAAGTCTTTTCCACAAGTCTCCTATTTGTCCCAGCAATTTGCTGGAGCAATTCTCATACCATCAAAACGAGGCTTTTACTTCATCGCACGAAGGCTCAAATTTACCCTAATATATTAAACCTAGAACACTGCTTACTTTTAGATGATGAAGCATCACCAATGTGAGGCTATCAAGTATAGACTAATGTTAATCACCCAGTTGTCATGTGCTGGGTTCACAAGCATGAGCATATAGACTGTAAATCTGGAAAAAAACACTCTCGGTTGGTGTCCGCAATGCTTCTATCTGAGCAAGCTTAAAAATAGACCAGATCAACTTTAGCATCTGAACCTCTTTCAACTGCAAGGCTAGTCACATGATATTATGGCACTAAAATTTTTGATGGGTGAATTTTTAGAGCCTTTTGCAATTTAATTCACCAACAAGTTTATCAATAAAATTGTTCAAACGGGGCAGGTAATTTAAGGTTATACATCTGAAGGTCCGGGTTTGGAATAATTTAGCAAGCATTTGGTAAATTGTATTGATCACATCTTGAACTTATTATTAGGCAAAATTTAAGGGTGTTTGGTAGAGGAAGATAGCGTCAAGTGTGCACATGAGTGTAGAATCGTTTGTTCGAAGAAAATGAAAAACCAGAGACTTGGTGCCTTGAAAGAGAATTTAGCATTTGATGCAGTATTTGGTTGCCGCACATGGTAATTTTGCCATCGGCAATTTTTTTTTTCTGCTCTCCAATGAAATGAAACCAATTATTGAATTTTCTTAAAATATTTTAGAATCGCTTTGGAAAGGGGCTGTAATTAGTTAATCCGGAATTTTTTACGTTATTGGTGTGATCTGTTGGACACCAGTTACACCAACTTTGCACCTGGAATATATTAGTTTCAGTCTTTTCAGCTTCTAGATTTGGTGGTGTCAACCTACTTTTGGCGTCAGCTGTAAGGGTTTTCAGTTCTCATTTTTGCTCTTGCTTGAAGCAAAATTTTTACCTGTCAAAGGTGTTATCTCTAAGTTGAGGAAGATTTTGTCTTCAAGTCCATCCGGAAGCTTTTCAGTCATTTTCTGCGCCGAGAAAGCTTGTTATCACTATCAGTCCATTTGATCAGTGCAACTAAATTACATTTATAACTTGACAACTGCTCCATCTGTCATTTTCTATCTTGTTCATATCTAATTGTAAGTAGGTATTTCTGTTAATTTCCTATCCTCATCTTACTTTTGTAACTTCTTTGAAGTGGTCCGAGTGGGTTGAGCCGAAAAGAACAATATCACTTTAAATTAGGGAAGCAATTTAAAACTGACTTTTCAGGAGGCAGGTAGATTTCTAAGCAACTGTCTGTTTTCTGCTGGGCTGGTAAACTAAAGTCTGAAATAGTGAATTTTCATGACAAAGGCACACTTATAAAAAAGATCGCAAAAATAAATCATGAAATAATGAAGAAAAACGGGGAAAAAACAGAATTAATAAATCTCATGATCAAAGAAATTTTTGCAGTACATACTGCCTACCTGAAAGTAAGCAGTTTATTCTACTGAGTTATGTTGAGAGTGGACCCTTGATTTCATTTTGTCGGATTGTTTGTTCTTTGGGAGTAAGTTGGAAGGTCTATCCTTTTGTCAGCAACTATTGTATTTTTGCAGGACTCTGAATGTTTACGTTTTCAGGAAAGATGAGTTTCGGTGCTAAGCATGGTATTTTCCAGAAGTTCTGTTTTTGTTCAATGCCTATATTTCCAACCGGCTGCCTTGATGATGCATTTTTCCTTTTGTGCCATTGATTTTCTCACATTGTAACACATCACATGTAGCCTGTCGGCACCTTGTGACTTAACATTTTCATAATAAGTTCTCATTTGTGACATTTGTTTGAAACAAGCGTAAAGAAAAACATTTGTGGGGAAAGATCAAAGGTTGCTCTAACTTTCACATTTGAGATATTTATGATTGAAGAATGATTCAGATCAGTTCATAAACAAAATTCTTAAATTAGTTTTATTTTGGTTTGAAATCAATTGTTCAGCCTCCTCTATCAGCTCTTTATAGCCCATCACCTCTCGCTTTGGACCCTTTCTTGGCTCAGCTTTTTGCACAGGATTTCTCTGGCAATATTATGCTCTCCCAGTCATGCGTGGATCTCATTTTTTTCTTATTAATCAATCCTTGCTGATTTTTCTTAGAGTTCCTATCTCTCATTTGACATGGTTTGTGAGAAGTCATTTATTGGTTTTGAAGATTATTTTGTGGCTCACCTTGCTGAAGTAGCTCACTTTTCTATCATTGCATCATCATTCGTTACCTTCACTTATTAAATGTTTATCCCCCATTTTTATTATTTAATTCTGTCACCTACGTATTTAGAAAACCTAACAAGGCATAATGAAATTCTAGTTCAGATTTTTTTTTTTTTCCAAATTGAAAATCTGCGAAATTCAGTGATTATTATTACCTTCAGTCCAAGATAAATATTATTATATATCAGTATTAAGTATTAAAATTAAGCCTTGAGTATTTATTTAAGTATTCGCAAATGTCTTACCATAATTCAACCCTACCTACTTTCAGTTCTGGTGTATTGGAACTTGACTGTGATTGAGTATTTTGTCAGTGTAATTAATTTAACCTTTAAGCGTTTTGTTAATAGAATTAGCTGTTAAGATTTATTTAACATTAAAATTCATGATTTTTTTCAGTAACTCAACGTTTAGTTTAAGGACCCTATGATATGCCTCTTTAATTTTCTGGCCGATTTGTCCATTCATTAAGAAGAGGGTTTTGCAAAACCGTGCTCTTTGAGATGCGGCAAAGATCGTACATGACGTTGAAAGTTAATTTCGTGGTACCTCCGACCCTTAATGCCCGATCCGAGCCGGGTCCTGCCGCGAAGTCTAGGAAAGTAAAAATGGAGAATCTTCATCTAAATTTTGAGTTCATTACGTTTTCACGAGTTGAGTTTATTACGAGTTTTTTACGTACGTAAGGGAAGAGCGATGGTCAAGTTGTGTCGTTGTTGCAATCGAGTCCTTTGTATTAGCGAAAAAAAGTGAGACCCAGGAAAACGTGAATTTTTTATTTATTTATTTATTTTTTTATTTTGTAGTGTTAACGCGATTATTGCTCTTCAAAAACTACGGTTAGTGACGTCATCCCTCGCGGCTGCACTTTAGTCCATACCATGGTTTCGGACCCCTCGGATTCGCCAATGAGATGCATACAAGCGCATGGTTGCCCCTTGTAAAGTAATAACAGGGAAAATCCAGAGGGAAGCTCCAACCTCCGACGTAGAGTTTGCATTGATCGGCCATTCTGTTTTTCGTGGATCACCCCTTGTAAGGCATGCCCGAATGGAGATGTTGCATGTGTGAGGAATTTGCGATTTGACTGTTGATTCTTATGTAGAAGTTCGCGAGAAACACGATGGTACCACTGGTTTTCTCTGAAATCATCTCCCAAGCTCAAAAAAAGCTATCAAGTTGAGGCCAAATGGCCTATCTTTGCATGGAGAGTTTGTCTTGATGTAGAGGTGGACTCTCAGGGTAGGGTGGGATATCCCCTCCATTTTGGCCTCACTTTGAGAGCTTTTTTTGAGCTTGGGAGATGATTTCAGAGAAAACCAGTGGCACCATCGTGTTTCTCGCGAACTTTTACACAAGAATCAACAGTCAAATCGCAAATCCATCACACATGCAACATCTCCATTGGGGCACGGCAAGGAACAAACTTAATGAGAGAAGGAAAGGAGGCAGGAATTTCGGGAATGAGTTGATCAAAGATAACAAAAAACGTTCAATTTGTGTAGTCTTAATTTCCGTTTGTGACATCCATGAGCCACTCTAGGTGACTCCAGCTCGTGGCGACATTTGGCGCTATCTACGAACTGTGTGCGAATTGTTGGCGATAAAAATAACAGCTCGGCTTGGGGCAGGCAATAAAAGGGTGAATAGGCAACTTGTGGAATAAGTCGCAGACACTTGGATATCATGAGTCGAGCCTCCGGGATTCGCGGTGGCTCGGACGGAGATAAAATTTAGTATTCTCATGCAGGGGTTATCGGCGCCACGGCTTGCAACGCTGAGGTCAGTGTCCTCCAGTCCGGTGTCGGAACCGGACCAATCAGGGTTCCCGCCCAAGAAACGCGCCCGAGTTAGAACTGGGGAAAGAAAAGAATAGACCAAAGTCACATCAGTCTGGATGCATCAACCACCATTTCGCCCATTGGTTAGCATGTAAATATCTGTTGAATGGTGCAATTTTTGGATGTGCCATTTGTCTATTCTCTTCTTTCCCCAGTTCTAGGTCACCCACACGGAGAAAAATACTTCGTGCGTTGGACCCGAAGTTTAGGTCATATGGATCTCTGAAGTTTTCGGGTTGAGCATCTGAACACTTTTGGTCCAGCTGCTGAGGTTTGGATCACACTTCTGAAACTTCAGTTCTTACATCTGAAGTACTTCGGTTTTCACATCCGAAAAACTTCGGTTCTTTCATCTACATCTGAAGTACTTTAGATGTAAGAACTGAAGTTTCAGATGTGTGATCCGAACCTCGACAGCTCGACCTAAAGTGTTCAGATGCTCAATCTGAAAACTTCAGAGATCCGTATGACCCAAACTTCCCACGGGTGCGGGTCCCACGCACGAGGTTTTTTCTCCGTGCAGAAAATTAGTCGTCGCACTCTGGCCACTGGCAGAGAATATTTGATAAATTTTGTGTTTGAGTGAAAACATTATTAACTGCACACGACGACACTCTTCGTTCAAAGATTGAACAAGTATTGAATGAGATATGACATAGATGTGATCTAGAAGTCACATGGTCGGTTGATTTTCTATTTTTATATACTATTTCCCACATCAGTAAAAAAACTATGAAAAAAACTGCAAATCAGTTTTTCCAACACTCCCAGGAGAAGCAATAAAAAATTTGCGCGCAAATTCTCCATTATGATCCAAATCCTAGAACGGTAGAGGGATTTTTTTTCACTCCGTAGTCGAGTACTGTAAGCTTTTTTTTCATCTTGTTTTTCTCGAAGCAAGTCCTCAGGCGGCAGGATGCGGGGAAACAAAAATCATGAGCCTACACGCAAGTTTGTCCGTCCCTTCGACACCGAGTTTCCTCCTTTCAAATCTACATGAAACAATCGATTCTTGTCGGCGCACCTGATCCCTCCGAAAATCGATGAATTTCCATAGGTGTAAATGGAGAAAAACAATGTTGCCAAATTGCTGGATCCGCCAATGCTTGGAGATCAAGGATGAGAGGGACGCGCGGCAACGCGGTAACATAGTGCGGTGTCCCGATAATGAACCCAGATTTAAATGTTGCAAAATAATTACCCGTCTCGGTAGGCCCCTGCCCCGCCCCTGCCCCGCCCCTGGGCCCTGCGTCGCTGCCTAGTGCCTACCCCTCTCCTTGGCGATTCCCAGCCGAGATCCGAGTTCGAATCCGTTCCCGAAATGATCCCGCTTTTGCGGCCGTCATGGCATGGGCATGCGGTGGCATTCCAGAGCTGGCATTTCTCTTTCGGCTGTTGTTTTAATGGCGTCGGAACCGTTGTCATGGCAATCCGGGGCCTCGTTGCGTTGCTCGCTGCACTCGCCGGATGCCACGTGAAATCCGCCTAAATTCGGCCCGTGTTGAGTCCCCTCGTACCGAGAGGAAAGACTATGCGAATCCATTTCTAATTGGTTCCCGTATTTTAGGCCGTCTTAGTGGCGCAAACGGAAGTAAAGATCGCATTTTCACCGATTGTAAAGATTTTAAACTGGAATGGACCGGGGGATATGGGGTACGGCAAGGAACAAATGGAATGAGAGAAGGAACGGAGACACGAATTTGGGAATGAGTTCGTATTGCCCATTCTGGCTGGACTTATCGCGTGCCAAAATTTGACGACACAGGCAACATTGCAACAACCGTATTCTCAATATTCAAAATGAGTTCTGTAAGATCGAAAAAGCGTCCATATAGCAAAGCCAGGGAACAGCGTCATCAGAAAGCTTTCTCTGTTTTCGGTCCATGACATGGAGTCCCATGTAGTCTCCATGTAGTCACACCGTCGGAACGAATATCGTGGAAGAAGAGGAAAAGTCGAATATTTTTTAGTCCAGAGAGCTGTCGGCAAATTGGCTGTATTTCAGAACAGGGACCCATCAATGAGCATCGGTGTTGCGTCTTTTCCGTCGGAATCGCCGAAGTGTGATAACTCGTCGCACAATGGATCGGGTCAATTCGAGAGGTCGCACATGAAATTTTTAACCCAAAACTGTGAATTTTGATGTTTAATTCGTCTCATTTTAAATTTCAAGGGGTGCTCTTAGAAGAAAATTTCACGAGGAAACCGATGGAACCACTCTTAAACCCTCAAAGTTTTGTATGAACGGAGTTATGAGCGTTTAAAGTTTCCAAATTTCGTCCTGCCTCTCCTATTGACTCGATCCACTGTGCGTCGGTGGAAAAATATAGCGTGTTAAGCGTCACTGCGGGGGCGCACGGGAGCCCTCGTGGCCCCTTCAATGAGGTTGTTGAGGAGGGGGTGGGACTACGTCCCAAAGCGCGGAACGGTTGATGTAAGCGGCGATTAATTTCAGAGACACCCCTTCCGCCCCCTTCCCCCCGCTTGCCTGTTACGCGGATGCTACAGAACCAAATCAAGCAGCGTCAACTTTCAAAGTTTCGGAGCTCCGATCCAGCGAATCGAATAGGATCGCACTTTAAGCCCCATCAAGTTAGCAAAATTGGACCCGGTCAACCTTTCGAAGGTCTCCTTTAATGTGTGAACGCACATTAATTTTTCGAAGAAAATGCGTCTTGATTGTCGTGGGAAAAAATCTTTTTCTAGCGCAGCAGGCTCTATAAATACACAACAGAAACGTATTTTGAGCCAGTGGAAGTTTTTGATGCAGATTAGAGACTTAATCTGAGAAAATTAGTAACCACCGCTTAATTTTTGGGATTGAAAGTATTTTGGGTAATCGGGGATTTCCACTGCCCCTAGTTGATCGTGACATGGTGACGAGTCATTTTTGCACTGAAAGCGGTACCTAGTTTGTTCGCACTGATAATGATAGTGAGAGTGCCCGGCAGTCATGTGTGCCTGTTTGGACGACTCTTTCTGTCTCTATCTCCGGATTAAACACACCTTTTAATCTAAAAGTTGGAAATGCCATGATGCCATCGATAAATGCTTCAATAGCAAACCCTAGCCACACGCAAGAGCCCCATTAATCAAGGATATCGGTCGGCGTACCATGACCGATCAATTTCCGAAGCATTTCTGCCAACTTGACCGATGCTATTTGTCAACGGTGGGGACCGAGTTTTGGGAGCTCCATGCCCGTGTTGATTACTCTCCGTGGGGCGTTGAGGTTGTGGGGGGCGAGGGGAGTATCACGTCGTTAATCCTAGAAGTTAGCGGCGACAACGATCCAAACCGCGGCTATCTTGGCTCTCGGCTGGCCCCCGTCCAAACCCGGGCTGTCGACGCCGGCCGCCGGCCCATGCCCCTTGCCCGAAACATCCCTGCCCCCTCTTCACACCCCCCAACCCCCCCTCCAGAGTCGTGCGTCAGGAGCCGTCCGTGGCTCGGTGTAGGTTGCCGGAGATGTAGACGGAGGTTGCAAATAAGCCAATAGTTTCGGCATTTACCGACGGGTTGGTCAAGTAGAGAACGGAGCTTTTAATTAGGATTTGCCGTTGATTTTTCAACGCAAAATCAGAACTTTTGGTATTTTTTACAACATTGGTGTGCTCGGTCTTACCGGTTGTGCACGAGTGTTCATTGCGGTCCCTAGGGAAGTAGAGAACGGAGCCTTTAATTTGGATTTGCCGTTGATTTTTTAACGCAGAATCAGAAATTTTGGTATTTTTTACAACATTGGTGTGCTCGGTCTTACCGGTTGTGCACGAGTGTTCATTGCGGTCCCTAGGGAATTACCTGATCTTGGTTCACACCTTTTATGCATTTCTTCAACGTCTAACATCATCAGATTCTTCATTAGACACTCTTACGCAAGTTTGTTTAAACGAATCTTTGATCAAGCAGCGGGTTTTCACCTTCCAAGCAACCGTCAACATGGAGCAAAAGTAGAGAGCGAGGATAGACTAAAACCACCCATTTGACAGTTAGTATAGAACAGCACCCATCATGGGCCTTCTTGAAATTTGACTAATTTCGGATTTTTCGACCCCCACCCACTTAAACTGAACTTTTTCAGTGATAAACTCATGGTAGCATCGCGCTCTTTACAACCAAAAGACTTTCCTTTTCCAACACGGCTAACCCCTCTCTCTCGCTCTCATTTGATCCTCGGATGTTGTCATCTCTATAACATCCCGAAAGTCAACGAAAGAACGGTTATTCCGAATCTATTTGCAGTTACGGGCCTCTCGTGCTTTTTCACGTGAATACCATGGAAAATATTCAACATAATAGATCTTGATGCATAGAATCTAAAGTCAGAAAGAGGTATCTACATATAGGGATCAAGTCAGAGGAAGCGAGACAGATTAGCGTCAAAAATCCAGGGTCACTATGATTGCCATCGATGGATGCATCAGTGGCTTTCGTTGAGTTTCAAAGCGCAACGCACGACTAGAAGAGAGCCCATTCATCCTTATCACTAAGGAGATCTTTTTCCAGGTTTCGAAAAACCTGATTCTTTATCCCGGCAAGGAAGATCTTCGGGATCGTTTCACGCTGATTCCCCCGATTCTCCCGATTAGCTGATGGCCGATGAGTCATCTCCAGATTTTGGCTCCGGCCGACTAGTGCGGCGCCATCTCTTTCCCAGAGTTAGTCGTCGAGTTTTTTTTTTTATTTTTTCCGCTTCTGCGAATCGTTTCTGCGTCAATGTCCGGCGTGAAATATTTTATTTCCGTCGTTAACGTCTCGGCGGCTTATTTTCGCCGGTGGTCGGTGGTGAGCCAACATGCACGGGTGCGTCGCTGATAGTGCCGCATCAGTCACCACGTCGCCAAGTCGGACGAGAACTCGCGCGACGAGAAGTGCATCGCTGCATCGGGAGTTGTAGCGCCGAGCCGAGTTTTGTAACGAACTCTTTTGATACGGATTGCGTCATGTCTGTCGGTCTTGCTTACTGCAACCATGCCGCCGACTCACAGTTCCAAACAAACCTCTCTCCGTCTATTTCTCTCACTCACTTTCGGGGTGGCTTCGGTCACGGAAATCTGGGAGCCGTTATTGGGTTTACGAAAATGGAGAATTTGCATGAACTTTATGGCTTCTTATGAAAGTGCTTTTTAATATGAGATTACACTGGAAAAAAACACACATTGGATCTAGAGTCCAGACTCTTGAAAACATTGACAAGAAAAAATACTCCTGATTCAATCGGATTTTTGCTTAAATCGAAACGAAATCCGCTTAAATTAAGAGGCTCGGTTCTTGATTTAAGCTAGATTCTGATTGAATCAAGAGTACTTTTTCTTGTCGATGTTTCTAAGAGTCTGGACTCTAGATCCAATGTGTTTTTTTCCAGTGTACGATTCTTCGTGTTTTTACTCATTGAATTTCCACTACTCAAGCATCGGTCTCAGCTGCAGTTACTTTTCAGCCCGACGCGTCTCACAGTGGATCGAGTCAATTAGAGAGGTCGGACATGCGAATTTTGACTAAAACTGCACATTTTGATGCTTATTTTGTCACATTTTAAAATTTCAGGGTACGAAAATTTCACGAGAAAACCAATGGAACGACTTTTAGAACCTCAAAGTTTTGTATAAACGGAGTTTCCACATTTTGTCCGACCTCTCCTATTGACTCGATCCATTGTGCTTCCTTTCATCCTCGTGCGATACGCAATTAAGCATGTACCTTCTTACTGTCAGGAGGATGTTACCTTTACTATTTTCCTACTGTGGGGGGAGGGGGGTGCATTTTCGGGAGCATGCTGTGGGCATAGAACATGGGCTATTCTCTGCAGACCGGTGTTGTTTCCGTGTAAGCATGTCTAGCGTGACGTAACACTAAAAGAGTTCATAGTTCGTCAACTCGTCAGTTTTCGTCATGACTCCATTTAGTTATTACCTCATATCAATATCATGGCACTAATCCTTCCCGCCGCGCCGCGACGCTGAGGCTTCGTAAATGTATTGTTTTTATCGCCCGGAGTCGCACTATGGTCCGAATAGCCGGTTTAAGCGGCATTAAATCAGATATGTATGTTTAAACCTCGCAACATGAGTTTTCAGGGGTTTTTAGGGTCGCTGAGTGCAAAAATGCTATTATTCTTCAGGAAAAATCCATTTTTAACATTTTTATACTTTATATAACTGTGGTAATATTTTGTTCAGAAACCTTAAATTGAGGCAACCGGTTCAAGTTGACGCGGTGGAGCAGTTGACACCGCGTCTTACCTGTCATCTTGGTATCCCGGGTTCGATTCCCGGTGGATTTTTTTTTTTTTTTTATAAGTTTANTCTAACTTTTTCCAAACTTCACTTTTTCGATTTATTGCCGCTTAAACCGGCTATTCGGACCATAGTGAGTCGTTCATCCTCCAATATTGGTTTTGATGTTGACAACTTTTTCTGAAAGCAGTGTTCGCGCCCTCCAAGTTTGCTCTCGCGCAGCGCTGCCAAGTCTATCCGAAATAATCGGAGGCACCATGGAGCCGGCTAGACTGCCGTGCTAAGGAAAAACGCCGTAAGAATATTCGAGAGTTGCCAAATTCCCTTTTTGAAAATAGTTATTTTTTAAGAAAGTCATAAATATTTCTCCTTGAAATTTTCAGGAACATTAGGTGAAAATGCCAAGAAAAGAATCTGAAAAATTGGAGGAAAAATATTTACAAATTTTCCTGAAAATTCGAGATTTACTAACGGGAATTTGGCAACGCCTGAAAGCTCATACGACGTTTTTCCTTAGCACGGCAGTCGAGCACTTAGGTTGGGAGAATTTGTACATCCTTTACCCTGATAACCCATCAATCCCTCACCGATGCATTCTTGAGTAAAGTGTGGGCCACATCACCCGTTGCCATTATTTGTAAATTACCGCATTTATACCACCAATCAAGTAATGTTTGAATGCCAATTGATATGATCAGGGTGTCTCCAAGACCAGAAATAGTCCTGATTTTTAAAAAGCGATCTGGAAGTACTGAAAAAGTGCGGAAATTCCGCAAGAAGGTCCGGAGTTTTTTCATTTTTTGTAATTTATCTCTCAATTTGAGCGGGAAATCAAATTTTTGAAATTTTTCTAATTTCGTCAATTGGAAGACAGAAAAAGGACTGAATATTCCCGCTGAGGAGGTACTGAATTTCTTGGGAATGCACTCCAAAAATACTGATTTTTGGCCAGCCTGTTTTAGTAGACCTCCTGATGATGTTTTGCACGTCTGATTAGTTTTGACTCGTAGAGCCCTCTTAGATCGTCATGTTCTAGGTAAATTGATTTCCTCTTGTGATCGATGTTGCAGCGCCGCCTCGAGAACTGACCATGATTATTTGAATTGAAAATCGGTTACGTCAGTTAGAATTCTCCTTATCAAACATTATTGGAATAGTATTGTTATCATTGACTTTCGCGGAATTCAATATGGAACTTCAGGACTGTTAGAAAAACCTGCTTCAAACTCACTATCAGTAATATTTACTTTGACTTTTCTGGAAGTTTTGGTCTTCGCCTCAGCTCGGGGGGAACTTGTAATATCAATCTTTCAAGATTTGGGCAGGGGTCGAGAGGGTTCTCAAGAGCGAACGCCGATTTCCAGGATTTCATATGCATCGCCTCCTCGCTCGCGAGTTGAGAGGCCTTTTGTTTCGAATGCCCTCTCCGTTCGCAAACCCAAATCTTTTTGTCCGGCGCCCGCTCTTCGTTCTCGATACCTGAGGCATATCGCGGCGAAAGCGATACCCATCCCAGAACGCGATCGATTAGCCGTCTAATTCGATTGCCCTCAGAGAGGCGATGCCAATGACACTCGTATTCATATCCCATCTTGAGAGGCAAATGAAGAACGCCAGTTTATTCCCTCCTTATTCCCTCTCATCGCTCAGTGGTCGCCTGGTCGGGCGCGCCGCGGCCCGCTGGGCTGCGAATCCTGCATACGGTCCACGTTGACCCATGGTTGACCTTTGAGTCATCCTCCTTGTCCATCCCTCGGCTCCTTCGCCTCCTGCGGGCTGCACCAGGTCGTCTGAATGCACTACCAGCCGAGCACAGTTCGGCTATGATACGCACCCGGGCCACTGAGCGCTAATCCGGCCCTGATCCACTAAGGAACCGAAAAAAGTCACATGACAAAATTCAAGCAGTGTTTGAAACACACGCCGCCCAAACAGCGATTTGCTGGTAAGAAATCACCTTTGGCCGCTAATACTCGTGAATGAAACTAGCGGCCAAAGCTTTGGGATTTTCGGCGTATTTTTGACTCGAAAGGGCAATTTTGCATTTTGGCCCCTACGAAAATAAGTTGCAGGCCATAGATGGCTGCTAAGACTTCATGTCGAGTTTCAAACACTGAATTGAAGCCTCTGATTGGCCAAAAGGCGTGTCGCTTCTCAGGTAATCGCAAGCTTTGGAAGTCACATGAATAGTAAACGGATTCACAAGACCTAATTAATCTCTCCGTCAGAAAAAAAGTTGATGAGGAAATGTAATTTTTTGCTCTTGAAGGATGGGGGTGGCGTGCAAGCACGACGGGCATGCGCCTACTCAAACGGCAAGTGAACAAATCTCTCTTGGTCATTGTTTTTTGAGTTAGCGCTCGAGAAGAGATCGGTTGTACAAGTTTCGTTGCTCTTCTCTTCGTTTTTGGCAGTAGATATATTCCGTGCATCGTTAAACGATCATCTCTTGTCGCTCGAGAATCGGCAGTTTTGACCAATCGGTTCTCCGTTAGCGCCTAAATGTCTGTTCGTCGCGTCCTGAGTTTTTTTCCTCGGTGGAAATGAAACTCGCGCAACAAAGTATGGCATGAAAAAGTCTCCAAGAACTCGCACCAACTGCTTCTTTGTCGGGACGTCTCACAAAAATAGAGATTCTCCATTTCTAGAGATCATATAGATTTGATCCCAAGCATAATCTTTGTAATTGTCACCCCTCTGAATAAGGATCAAAACAGTCTCAGCACTGGTATCCCGAAAATGCTGGCATCTGATACTGAGGGGCAGCAATCAGGTCTGCTACTTTCGATCGTAAGTTCCGTTCCCCATTTCCGCCAGGGGCTCCATGAAAAAGAACCCCCCCCCCCCTTCAAAGATAAACCCCTTCCAAGAAAATCCCTCAGAAAGTAAAAAAAAAAAACACTGACCGCAATTCCGACACTTCCAATATTATTAGGAACTCTTCATTTTTTGTGCCAAAGAATCGTGGAATTTACACAGTTTTCTGTGTCTTTAGGCACGATTGACAATATAGGAATTTTTATATTTTTGATTCTGAAAATGGACGTATTTTGGAATTTGAGAATTTTGAACATAGATACCTAGAAATCATGGAACCATCAGGATTTTTTTAAAAATGTATTTATTATGTAAAACAATTAATGCTCGGAGTCCCATAAATAGACGTTTCCACCAACGGCGATTGGGCCAAGAGGGAGGCTCTGTGGGTCCCTCGAACTGATCGCGAGAGGTGCGTCGAGCGTTTTAATTGCGAAGCCGCGAACGCACCGGGAGTATATCCGCTTAATAAGTCGCGTCGCGATGCAGCGCGCGGCTCGTCGACTAACGAGATGCCCGTTATCGGTGGCCCGTCACCGGGGCCGTTATCAATGCACGAATCAATCAATCGGCCCATTAATAATTACCGGGCGCATCCCGGCCCGGTCGCGACCCCCGCATGCCGCCGCGCCGCCGACACGCGGTGATTGTCTCGGGGACTCCGCGCTCACCGCTCACCGCTTCCCTACTACCGACCGGTCCACCTCCAAACACGGCCGTGTCCTCTCTTATCGCCGGTGCGCGCTCGGAAATGCCGCCTGGCGCCACTTTATCGCTCTCCCGGCAAAGGCTCCGCTACCAGAGCATACAGGGCCTCGGCAAGGGCGAAGGATTCGCCAATTAATCCTGTGAAAAATTTCCTAGGAACATGTCGGCGCTATCAAAGACGGCGCACAGTGGATCGAGTTAATTTGAGAGATCTGGCATGAAATTTTTGACAAAAACTGCAAATTTTAATGTTCATTTGGTCACGTTTTAAATTTAAAGAGAAGTTCATGACAGAAAATTACACGAGAAAACCGATGGAACCATTTTTAGAACCTCAAAGGTTCGTATAAACGGAGTTATAAGCGTTTAAAGTTTCCGAATTTTGTCCGACCTCTCCTGTTGACTCGATCCACCGTCCGGCATTATATCTGCGCTGCCGTGGTCAGGAAGAACGTTGTATGAGCCATCAGGCGTCGCCTTTCCTTCGAAAAACAACGAATGATCAGGAAAATTTGTGAATATTTCTCCTCCCATTTTCCGAAGGAATTTGTTCGAATTTTGAACTACAAAGTCCAAAAATTTCAAGGGAAAATATTCCCAATTTTCTTAAGAAATGGATATTTTCTGAGAGGAAATTTGGCAACATTCGAACAGGGCCGGATTGAGGGGGTGGCCACATGGGCCGCGGCCCATGGCGGCAAATCGAAGGGGCGGCAAAAATTTGCAATTTTTTTAAAGTGTAGGCATTAAAAAAAATCGGATTTATAAAAAAAAAATTACAAACGAGAAAAGGCGACACAATCTCTCATTTCCTGAGAATAAAGTAATTTCTAATTTTGTCGTCTCTTAGTGATACAAAAGACAACACCCTCAATAAGTTGAGTTACGAGAGAAACCAAACACGCAATTTGGCCTAGAACGGCGCGACTTAGAGAGAAATGATAACGAGGACTTGAGATGAGAAGGAGAAGCCCTCGGCGCGGCGATTGGCATGTAACACATATTAGCGCCTACAAGACTGCATGAATACTTCACGCATTGCGTCAAACACAGTGCGGTCAGCAGCGGTCGGTGTGAAACGCATGGCGCCTACGAGACTGCATGAATACTTCACGCATTGCGCCAAACGCAGTGCGGTCAGCGTGAAACGCATAGCGCCTACAAGACTGCGTGAATACTTCACGCATTGCGTCCAACACGGTGCGGTCTGCGCGGCGCGGCGGCGGAAGTCAAAATCATTGAACCACATTTATGTTTGTTCTTTCCTAATTTTTTCGTTCATTTCTTATGAATGGAAGGCCTTGTCCACACAGAGATATGTTTACGGAACTTAACTTTCGCGCAAAGTTCCGTGAACTTTTGTCAGTAGTGTTGACAGGGCTTTCCCAAAAAATGTGTCCAACACGAGTAAATGTGTCTTATGCACCCCTCCCCCGCTGACACGTTCATTTGATGGTTTTTATCGAGTTTCAAAACGAATGAGAGGGGGGCGGCAAAATACAGGCGGCCCATGGGCGGCAAGTATGTGAATCCGGCCATGCATTCGAATGCTCATACGGCATTTTTCCTTAGCACGGCACTGCAGATTTAGACGTAATGCTAAAGGTTGAAATGTTTGCTAATTTAATACCCTATCCGGCATTTAAACGCATTCAAATCGGCACGATGGGTCATCGTGCAGTCTCCAAAGTTTTTAAAGCGTCATTTGAAGGCGACCAAATCAAAACGTGTGTCGAAATTTCAAGCGATGGGATTTTTCCAACCCCTATTCACATTGATCCCCAAGACTGTGACTGTGGTCACGGTGATACATGCCTTTCGGAGCCGCCCTTACTTCTATTATTTAGAACAATGGCCAGTCTTCGTGTCGAATCGGTTTGTTTTGGGTTACACGGTGTGCTACCCCCGTAGCGGCCCCCCTCGTGCCCCCGTCTCGGCAATGCCACCCTCCGGCCGTGCGTGCGCGCGTCGCGGTTTTTATTCGGCGTCACTGCCGCTTCGGAGGGAAGGCGCGACCGGCCGTGGCCTGTTTTTATAGATCGTATTCGATACATCAAACAGGTGAGATTGTATCGATATCGATCGGTTCCACATGTAAACATAGCCTCAAAAGTCAATTTAGAAACCCTCTGTAACGGGTCATTCGTGATCAAATTTTTATTCTTTCCAGTACCAAATAGGGGATTTTCTCATTCTCAGATTTTCCATTTTAAATTCTAACATTTTTTTTGAGGTTATGTTCTATTGTTTCAAACCAAACGATACATCGAACCACTATCGAATACGATTCGAGCGAGCGGGTGAGCCACGCACCAACATGAGCATGAGCACCGGCCCGGCCGGCATGCCGAAAGGTTTAGATATCGGAATGTTGCGTTCCCAGTTTATGTGCGTCGCCCCGCCGCTTTTGCGATATCCTTCGGCTAATTATCCCTCGGTATGTATAATATTTTTAAATCGTACTTATTTTTCCTCGTGCAATTACTGCCCCCCCTCCTCCTCCCCTCGCGGCCCGTAAGAAATGCGCTCGCTGGTAAAAAGTTAACAGCATTTTTTGTCATGCTGCCTCCTCCCCACTCTCCGCCGTCGCTGCCTTCGTGCCCCCCTTTCGTCCCTCGACGCACAGTGGATCGAGTCAATCAGAGAGATCGGACGGGAAATTTTTTACTGAAACTGCAAATTTTGATGTTTATTTCGTCTTATTTTAAATTTCAAGGGGTGTAGTAAGAAAAAAATTTTACGAGAAAACCAATGAAACTACTTTCACAGGGTTGCCGCAGTCAGGGAATTTTAAAAAGTCTAGGAAAACCTCACTGGAAAAAAAAAAAACACATTGGATCTAGAGTCCAGACTCTTAAAAACATCGACAAGAAAAAGTACTCTTGATTCAATCAGAATCTAGCTTAAATCAAGAACCAAGCCTCTTAATTTAAGCGGATTTCGTTTTGATTCAAGCAAAAATCCGATTGAATCAAGAGTATTTCTTCTTGTCAATGTTTTCAAGAGTCTGGACTCTAGATCCAATGTGTTTTTTTTTCCAGTGTGGAAATGTCAGGGAAATGACGAAAATTGTAGGAATAAATTATCAAGCCACTTTTATTTGCTTTGTAGCATGGGTTCGACATTTCGAACGACAAATTTTGCCTAAAAACTATTTCTAATAATGTCTTTTTACCACCTGGCATATCTTTAATTGCCAGGGAATTTCACCAAAATGCGTCAGATGTCAGGGATTTCATTTTCCAAATTCTGTGGCATTCCTGTTTTCAGAACCTCAAAGTATTCTATAAATGGAGTTTTAAAGTTTCCAAATTTTGTCCGACCTCTCCCATTGACTCGATCCACTGAGCGGCGGTGGCTTAGAGCCTCGAAATCGAAAGATCGGACAGACTCTCGAGGATCGAAGTTCGAGATTCTCGCCTTGGGCTCAGGCTGTATCGAAAAGAGCGATCGATCTTTTCACAACGGATGAAGCTCGATCCCCACGATGACGGTGTAGTGCAGTTCGTTACACAAGTTGGCGTCGGGTGGGAGAGGGGGGGGACTAGCGTTGACCTAATGTTAACACAAGACAGCCGAGACATGGCCGTGCGTAACAGTTTATGAACCAGGGGTTCGTGAGGGGGGCTGGGGAGCGGGTCATCACGAGAAAACTAAAAGGTAGGGATTACCACACAACGATGTACCTCCATGTGAATGTACAGAACGGAGTTAAAACATGAAGAATCAGAAAAGGAACTATACTCGGTGCTCGATGATGAGTATGGGGCTGTTAACAAACACCCCACACCGAAATTTCGGAATTTCGAACCCCTTCCTTCCTCTCCATGCCTCGCCTCATAGGTGTCTATCGCCCCTGAAGAATATTGAGCCATCTTTGCTGCAATATACCTCTTCCTCTTTTCGCAAATGTGTGGCATTTTGTGTCGAGATTTTCAAAACTTACGTTTGAAATTACCGTCATCCTTTCCCCTCTTGCCGCTTGCGTCTTATTAATCGACATTTTCATTCTCTGTAGAGATTTTCCAAACTATAACCTCAATTTTTCCGCGGCCTAGGTCCCTCCCTTCTAACACGTTAGAATCAAATGATGTAACGCTTTCCTGGACAACAACCCCCCCCCCCCGGCGCGTTACGTATTTTATGAGCGACCCCTAATTTTCTCGGGAAGTTGTTTAGCTTTCCGGAGGGACACTGCAGAATATTTAACGAGAATGATTCCAACATACCTCTCAGTATCCGAAGCCTCTACTGCCGTGTCGAGGAATTAAGAACGCCGTATGAGCCTTCAGTTTTGGCCAAATTTCCGTTGTCAAATCACGAATTTTCGGACAAATTCGTAAATATTTTCCTTCCGATTTTTCAGAGAATTTTGTTCGTATTTTGATCTAAAATTTGTGAAAATTTTAAGGAGAAACAATCACAACTTTCTCCAAAAATATTTATTTTCGGAGAGGAAATTTGGCAACACCTAAAGGCTCATACGGCGTTCTTCCTTAGCACAGCAGTCTAGCCTCGTTTCAGGCCTCGAACTCCAAACGGCAACAAAGACAGCTCTCGTAGCGGAATGATGAGTATGTCAAAGGGGAAGGGATTTTGTGAATTTTTACAGTGTATAAAAGATGATTGACAATCGCGAACACAATCGAGGGGGGAGGGGGGCGGGGGTCGGTAAGTTATGAAAAAGGGCTCCGGGCGCCCTCTTCATATCCAAACCGTGGAACATTCCTGGCGTTCCGAGAACGAAGGGCGAGATGAGTTAACTTCGCGAGGCATTCCTTCGCCAAAGGTGTCCTCCGTTGCAAGAATGAAGGGGTTGCTTTCATTTATATATCCATCTATTTATTTATTTTGCCGTGGTGGGAGGGGCCATATTTATTTAAATATTATTCATATCCCCGCCTTTTCTCGCTCATAAACTCCCAACCAGTCTATTTTCGTCCGTTCGCCAATTTTTCCGCCTTTGTTTTGTTACGTGGCGCCTAAATAAATTCAGACGCACTCACCTACCGTTTCCAATCATCACCGAACGGCAGACCTATTGATCTTAAAGAGGGAGAATGAAAGAATGGGGGTTGGGGGTGGTTAAGTACATATATGTGATACCCTAGAAATCCGAACACCAGTGTTTGGAAGTTATGACATGTTGGTATGTCACAATTCCTTAAAAAAGAAAATTAAGATCCCCGGATTCTGGCGTCACAAACGGTGAGAAATCGTTTTGAAGTAACCATTTTCATTCTTTTCTTTTATGTAGGCAAAATGAATTTTTCTCATGCGGCTGCTGCAAAGAAGTTTCGTTTCCGTTAGTTTGCAGTGAACTTCGCATCATAACTATCACACTATTACTCTGTGTGCTGCTGGTCACGTATCTTAAGGGGTGATCAGAAAGTTCCCAGAATGGGGAATCATGGTACGAGAGGAAACAATTCTGTAAAAAATAAGAGTGTTGAAAAATGGTGTGTGAAAACTCGATCGAAGTTTGTTGGCAGGTGTTGTTTATCAACCGCAGTTGTTGAATTACTCTACTTGAGTGTGAAAAAATATTAAATTCCATTCAGCGATAGCACTTGAACACAATTGTATTTACTGTACTGGAGTCACCTCAATCGTCGTTGTTTGAGGAGTGAGTCGTGAAATCACTTCCGAGCATAATTCTCTTGCGATAGTGACGCGGGTTAACGAGAGGTAGGATAAGTGGTAGGGATGGGAAGCCAAAGTTGTTTCAAATTTTCACTGGTTAATCCGCAAGAAACATCGTATCGTATTACTCAATTATTTTACTTGGGTCGAAAACGCTTAGCCAGGTTTATCGTCTTTCCCGATGCCCAGGCCCACCGCTTACCAGTGACGAGGCATGAATGATGGATTATCGATATTTCCCCATTTGAAGCTATGGTAAAGAATCGTTAATTAAGGTGTTTTTTGCGAACACCCCCTTATCGATCCTTTTCCATGGATTTAAATGGGAACTCAGTCGATACATCTCAAAGCACGCCACGCTACTGCCGCTTACCCGTATTTTGAGCAATTTTTAAGCACTGTTCACTGTTCAGCCCAAAGTTAAGCACATTGACAAGTCCCTTTACTGCGTCAAAATATTTTCCAGGCCCACTCGATCTAAATGTATAAAGTAGTAGGATTCCATTCCACACAGGCAGCGCGGTTGTACACGCAGCCCGTCTGGTCACGGTTCTAAAATGTGTCAGACTCCAGGTGAAAATTTCATCAACTTAGCCATGATCTGTAGAACGGTTAATAGATTCAGATGATCTGTGCCATTTTTGTGAGCGTTTCAATCTGTTACACGAACCGTCTCGTTCTGTGACGTCACGGCGGAAGACTACTTTCAGACAGCTGAATAAGTTGTGATTTTTTTTCCTCCAGACCTGCAACCTGAACTCCTTGCACCTTTGAGTCAGCCTCCAGGAAGCATTATCGGCCGAATTGCCGCTTGGTGTACACTATACTCTTGTTTTGCTGTATTAACGCTGGCGTTTAATGGGCTATTTGGCTATGTGGCCCTTGAATCGTGACTCCTTCATGGCAGATCGATAGCCTTTTGCCTCCTAGCTCGGAGTTGGTTCCATAGGGTGAGTATTTGGTCGTGGCAATTAGGACAAATGAGTGAAAGTGAGACGATTGGCTCCTTGCTTTGCGATGTTGTCTGGTGGTGCGGTTTGGAACGGTGTGTAAAGTTGGCTCGTTCGTTATTATTCCTAGAAGTTTTTCTGGAAGCTGTGGAATCGCGAGAAAAGTTTTCAAGCCTCGGAAACCTGTCCTCTCGCGTGAAGGAATTTTTTAGCGCGAATTAGTACTGAATTTAATACTTTTCAAGATTTAAGACGTACATTTGTGTACTCTCTGTATTTAATTCGGGGATCCCTCTTGAATGTTTAAAATATTGGCGAAAAACAAAAATAAACGGAAGATCTAAATCAAAAATAGATTAAAACAATCAAATTTTGTATTCTTCGTCTATTGAAGAGTTGAAGCACCCTATACCCCCTGAAAAAAGTCAAGAAAAAAGAGAGAAAATGAACTATTGTCGGCAATCCTTTCACTTAGTATCGGGCCGCTAGAATCATAAACAATGAAACATTTTGCGTATATTTTCTTGTCGGAAAAACCTTTGATATTGATAATTTTAGAAGTACGCAAGTAAGTAAACAAGTGGCGTAAGTGTTAATCCGCACCGTTCAGAACTTTTCTTTCGCGTTGATCAGATAATTTGCGCGAGTTCCCTGAAAGTGGAAAATTCTTAGGAAGCATAAAACATCACAATTAACATAATGACCTTAAGAGGACGTTATGCGATGCTCAGGAGTACTCTACTTACATTTTGTCGTTCTTTTCAGAGTTGCGTGTAGTTTGTGCAGGTTTTTTTTTTTACCCAATTGCGTTAAATTGTTTCCTAATCCACAGTTGTCGTCAGATTAGACGGAGGAGACTGGGTTGTCAAATAAGCAGTGCATTATCTTAAAGCGCCATTTTATGGCGTGGCGATGCCTTTTTTCCTTGTATCTTATTTCTCTCTGCAAATGCTAAACCTGTGGATTCTGACTCGGACAAAGAGTGTTCTCGTACATGCGTTGATTCGTTACCGCGTCATTTATTTTCCCCAGCCGAGGAGTTGAGAATCACCTGTGGAAAATATTTTATTCTGCAGATTCTTATTCATGATCGCAGTTTGATCAGCTTTCTATTTCCAAGTGCGTTTGATTCATTCATCGCAACGTGAATACCAGTTCTGAAGTTGGTGGATCGACATTCGATTTAGATTTTATCTCTGCTCGATGTTCTGTGTTACTCAACAATTACCACACTGGAAAAAAAAAAAAAAAAAAAACACATTGGATGTAGAGAGTCCAGACTCTTGAAAACATTGACAAGAAAAAATACTCTTGATTCAATCAGTTTTTTGCTTAAATCAAAAGGAAATCCGCTCAAATTAAGAGGCTTGGTTCTTGATTTAAGCAAAAGTTCGCTTGAATCAAGAGCATTTTTTCTTGTGGATGTTTAAGAGTCTGGACTCAAGATCCAATGTGTTTTTTTTTTCCCAGTACGCCTCATTTTTCGCAACCGATTGGAAAGCTTAATGATGTCGATGGACAGTTCGTCCCGGTCCTTTGAAATGTATAGCAATAGCGGGCTGCACTCCCTGATTGCTTCGCGGTTCAACACCCCCTCCCCCTCTGAACCTAAGCTTCCAAACCTAATATAACCTAACCTAACCCAACCCAACCCAACCTACCCCAACCCTCGCGGCTCAGGCAACATGCGTTGAGCGTTACTATAATAGTTTTATCTCGTAGAGTAAGATCTACCGGGCATCAACCTTTACCGGAAGAGCTACAGCTCCCAATTCTTTACAGACTTTTCCAGCAACCCTATCTGGTGCCCGGAGCCAAAATGATTTTAATTACCCGGATACACAAATTGCATCATTAGTTGGCAACCAACTCGGCTCTAAGTGACGTCTGGCTTTGTGTCATATGCCGGGCGGTCGCTCTCGGAGTCTTGGACCTCTGACCACCGCTCATTACACCGGCGGAGCTGCTCAGTGCTCAGCCTCTGTCATGATGCTCAATGACTAAATTATCCCTGGGGGTGCTCCTCCGTCTCGCACTCTCGCCGCGCCAGTCCGTTGCAACTTTGCAATACGTTCAAGTTTTCAGGTGCGTCGCACAGTGGATCGAGTCTACGTGAGAAGTTGGACATTTAAAAACTTTAAAAGCTCATAACTCCGTTTATGCAAAATTGTGAGGTTCTGAAAGTGCAGGGTGTCTCCAAGTCCGGAAAGTCCGAAAATAGTACTGAATTTTTAAGGGCGGTCCAGAAGTACTGAAAAAGTACGGAAATTCCGCAAAAGGTTCGGACTTCTTTTTTAATTTTATGTCATTTTTGTCGCAATTTCAAATTTTTGAAATTTTTCGAATTTCGTCAAATGGAGGTACTGAAAAAGTACGGAATTTTTCTGTTGGAGAAGGTACTGAATTTCTTGATAAGGTACTGAAATAGTACTGTAGAAGTACTTTTTTCTGATCAGCCTGTTTTAGTATACACCCTGAAGTGGTTTCATTGGTTTCCTCATAAAATTTTTTTCTCCTCGCACTCCTTCAAATTTGAAATGTGACGAAATAAACATGATAATTTGCAGTTTTAGTCAAAAATTTGATGTCCGACCTCTCTCCAATCTCTTCTCCTCTCTTTTCCATCTCGAAAGACGATTTACATCCGTGAATTATTTTCGAAGACTTGGTTACTTAAAAATTAAGTAAGGGTCGTATTTCGTATGGAGCAATGCTGTTGCATAAATAACAATATACCTGTGTTAAAATTAAAATATTTTCCCCCTATTGTTTAAGCACTTTCTTTTCTTCTTATTTTTTCGTTGATTGTTTGCTAATAAAATTATTTTACTACTACTATTGCTCTCAAGTTTACACTACCCAATGAAGTTTCTTCTATCCTTTTCCGCGAATAGGGAAGGACACGTTGTGCCTTTTCCTCTCGAGCTATTGGCGCCCCTCCAGACTCGCACGGTGCCCTTAAACAGTCGCCCCCTCCCTTCCCCCTTTGCTTAGCCGCCGCTTTTCCGCACGTAGTATTTTTAGAGAAGTCGTATGCTAATTTGCACATGACGCTCATGCCATTGTGGTTCGCAATGTTAGGATCTCACAAGTCGCCAGAAAGTTTTCTAAGGATTGAGCCTTTTCAAAAACTAAATATATCATTCTTTTTTCTCTCCTCTTTTTCATTTTCTCGTGAATGCTTGATGCCGGCAAAGCTGTTGGTCAAGGGCTACGAAAGATCACGACTTCATTGACTTCTTTGTTTTTAATTTTCACTGAGTTCTAATTTAAGTTTTGTAATTTGTTGCAGGTAAGTTGATCTGTGACCCTAAGTTCAAGAATTTCATCTCGCGCGCGAAGATTATCCTCATAATTAGTGGAGTATATTTTTCAACCTTCAAACTTACCGCAAGGGCTGAGAATCGCGAAGCTTTCGGTCATTATTTGGTAAGTTAAAGCCCTGTTTAAGTTCAGTAGCCAAAAACCCCGAATGAACAGCAGATTCTAACCAGTGGCGTGCCGTGAATTGCGATGTATAGATTGTTACGTCATTTAAACCTATCGTAAAGAATCGATTATTAAGGTGTTCGCTGCGAACACCCTGTTTATTGATCCTTTTCCATGGGTTTAAATGGCATAACAATCGATATATCGCAAAGCACGCCACGCCACTGATTTTAATATCAAACAAACCGGTTACTTTATGAATTGAAGAAAAGAATCCATCTCCAGACTTTAAAATGAAATGTTTCAGGTCGAATTTTTTTGAAATTATGCGGCGAGTACATACTATAATCAAGTCCCAATTCCACGAATTTTTTCGGCCAACTGTTAACATTCACCAGCTACAGGGTGTCTGCCGTCATTAAAAACCGGAAAATATCAGGATTTGACGTAATAAGGAAAAATCCGGCAAATCTGTCACGGATCACGAAATTCTGAGAGCTTTAAAATCATTTTCAAACATTTTATAAATCATTAAATATGTTTATTTTTTAAATCAAGGAGCGTCAATTCATTTGCGCGAACAATTCGGAAGTATGGTCTAAAATGGACGTATTTATGCGAAAAGGAACTACGTGCAAGCGGAAAGATTGGGTGTGCTCGTGCAAGCTGCACAAGAAACAACGTAAAAGTGGATATAATTCCTTTTGAGAAAATGGAAAAGCGGGATTTTACATTAAATCATAAGGAACTGAGCGCTAACTCGTGAGCCGTGGACATTATGAACAGCATCGTGGGCAGGGCTCATGAGTCAACGCGGCCCGACGACGAGCTAGTCACCGTTTTGCGTCTGGGTCGTCGCCGCTGACGTCACTGGCGCTTAAAAATCCCCATTCATTCTTATGGCCCTGAACTAACGAGCACACCCCATCTTTCCACTCGCACATAGTTCAATTTTACATGAATACGTCCAAATATCGAAGTCCAAAATTAAATTTTGATTGACACCTCGTGTTACTAGAGGAGTTGAGCGTTAAAGGGAGTCTGGCCAGAAGTCTCCCACCCTCCTCCCCCACGCACCAGTCCATGAATTGCCGATAGGTAATGGAGATGTTGCATGTGTGAGGGATTTGCGATTCGACTGTTGATTCTCATGTAAGAATTCGCGAGAAACACGATGGTGCCACTGGTTTTCTCTGAAATCAATTCCCAAGCTCAAAAAAATCTCTCAAGTTGAGGCCAAAATGTAGGGGATATCCCACGCTATCCTGAGAGTCCGCCTCTACATCAAGACAAACTCGCCATGCAAAGATAGGGAGCAAATACATTGACAGGGCTGCCACTTTATTTGCGGACTCCAAAACTGAAAACACGGCAACCCTGCTAATGTATTTGCTCCCAATCTTTGCATGGAGAGTTTGTCTTGATGTAGAGGTGGACTCTCAGGATAGCGTGGGATATCCCCTACATTTTGGCCTCAAGTTGAGAGCTTTTCTTGAGCTTGGGAGTTGATGTCAGAGAAAACCAGTGGCACCATCGTGTTTCTCGCGAACTTTTACATAAGAAACAACAGTCAAATCGCAAATTCCTCACATCAACATCTCCATTATTGATGTCTAAAATATTTAGTCGACGATTAGAGCCTTAAATAGAAATAGAAATATGAGAATCTCACATGGATCGATTCAGCGGAATGCGTCAATGTATACTTAAGGGAGCTGTATGCTGATCTCGCAGTCGCAGGAAACGCTGGAACAATACTGCCGCGCTAAGGAAAAACGCCGTATGAACATCCGAGAGTTGCCAAATTTCCTTCAATAAAATGTTTATATCTGAGGAAAATTGTGAGTATTTTTCTTTGAAATTCTTAGGGACTTAAGGTCAAATTACCAAAAAAATTATCTGAAAAATTGGAAGGAAAATATTCATGAGTTTACCGGGAAATTCGTGTTTTTTCAAAGGAAATATGGCAACTCTTGAATGTTGTTAAGGCGTTTTTCTCTAGCACGGCAGAATAAGATGATGAACTCGGATTCGTCAGTATTTTAAACTTGCGTCTCGCAGACTGCTTGTCGTCAGGCGCTACGTTGTTTGCCGTTGTCTTTTACCTGATTAGCAAGTCCTCACTCCTCCTTTCCTCGTTTCCGTTCCAAGAACCACGGCGCCCTCGCATATCGTTCCCGGTGTGGTAGGACAGAAATAGAAAACATAATTTAAGTGAACGTATGCCTCATATTAATCGATCATTCCAAAATGCTGTGCTCGTCGTTTCTTTCTCTTACACTTACTGTCTGTTTCTGGAAAAAAGGAAACTCATTGCAGCGCCCACCCGCATTTAGGGCTTGCTATAACAGGGTGTCTAGCATCAGGAAAACCCGATAAATATCAGGAATTTTGGCCGATCAGGAAAAAATCAGGAAAATCGAAAAAATCGGACGTTTTATCAGGAATTTTTCTTACGGGAATCTCCTCAACGGAGAAGGTCTTACTGCTTTTTGCCTACTGTGCTAGGAGTCGAGAAAAATCAGGAAAATATCAGGAATTTTCAAAATGAAAAAGTCAGGCATTTTTTTATAAAATATCGGGAAAAATCAGGAAAATATCAGGATTTTTCAAAATGAAAAATACTAGACACCCTGTATAAGACATCTTTAGGATATGATAGTTTCCTCCTCCACCGGCGGTAGTTCCTTCCCCCCTCTCCTGTAAAACGGAGAATTCGTCGTTTCCCGGACATTGGCGGATCTAGCAAATTGGCAACATTGTCTTTTCTCCATGTAAACCTATAGAAATGTATCGATTCTTTGAGGGGCCAGGTGCTCCGACAAGATTCGATCGTTTAGCATGAGTTTAAATGGAGAAAATCCGGTGTTGCCAAATTGCTGGATCCACCTTTGTTCGCCCTGGACGAAGGAACGTAACTCCACTCCAAGGGTGTAAAATCGGCCCCAACAATTCTATTCTTTACGAAGGTAAACATTAGTCATCATCGTTGAAAATTTGTCGAATTTTTGTATGAGGTCATTGGAAAAATCAGTGAAATTTCCTGTTACTAAGTCCCAAGGTTTTTTTGGTATAAATGCAATCCGCGGGAGATAAGTTGACAACATTGAAGTGTAGTTACGTTCTTTCGTGAACAAAACGACGATCTTTACTCTCGAAATTCCGCAAAAAGGTCCGGTTTTTTTTTATTTTTTGTCATTTTTGTCGCAATTTCAAATTTTTCTAATTTTGTCAAATGGAGGTACTGAAAAAGTACGGAATTTTTCTGTTGGAGGAGGTACTGAATTTACGGAAAATGTACCGAACAAGTACTGTAAAAGTACTTATTTTTGACCAGCCTGTTATAGTAGACACCCTGATCCTTGCCATACCTTATTTTCAGTGTATTAGGAAGGAATCGTCTTGTCGAAAATCCAGTTTTCAAGTCCAAATCATAAACGAAAAAGTCCAATTCAAAGCGAATATTTCGTCCGGAAAAGGAAGTTGCGAGAAAAATCCGCGTTATGCAATTGTTCGAAGTTAATTGCTCCGAGCGAGAATCGGTGTTTTTCCCTGTAAGCGAACTGTTAAAATTCTTTATTAGCGCGCTTATAATGTTGTCCGTACTTGAGTCACCGTTCTAATTGCTTGTTACTCCTCCTCCCTCGCGTTTTGATAGACTTCTCAAATAATTTCTGCTGCAGCGGCAACCATCACGCCCTCATTTATAGGCACCGGCCGAATTTTTAGCGTTTTTCGTCTTGTTACGTCGCAAGTTGAATGATCTCTCGCAAGGAGCGGGAAATATTAGAGTCGTACACGTTCGTCAATGAATTCACGTCGCGCCCTTGCCCTGGAACTTTGTTTTGCGGTGGAATCTGGCCGTAGCTCATCAGTGGCGTGGCGTGAATTAAGATGTATCGGTTGTTATGCCATTTAAATTTATGGTAAAGAATCGATTATTTAGGTGTTCGCTGCGAACACCCTGTTTGTCAATCCTTTTCCATAGGTTTAAATGGCATAACAATCGATGCATCGCAATTCACGCCGCGCCACTGTATCTCATCACAAAAAGCGTTTAAGTACAACTCTGAGAGGGAAAAAACTGCAAACGAACGAAAAATACTATTTGAGGCCAATATTGCCGTGCTAAGGAAGAACGCCGTATGAGCCACTAGACGTTGCCAGATTTTCTTCAAGGACAAAGAATTATCAAGAAAATTTGTGAATATTTCTCCATCGAATTTTCTGAGGATTCTGGTCGAAACTTGATTCAAAAAGTCTGCAAATTTCGAAGAAAAATCGCCATAACGCTCTTCAAAAGTATATATTTTCTGAGAGGAAATTCGGCAACAATCGAATGCTCAAACGGTGTTTTTCCTTAGCACGGCAGGCTATAAGTATTTGTCGTTTATTTAGTTATTAGCCATCTCAGAGGAGCTAATAGATGTTACCGTAGTTTTTGTGCTTTTATTTCAGAAACGTTCGATTCTGAAATCTCTAGAGATGAATTAAATCGGTCTTGAATTGAATGGAACTTGCCAATGTTTTTAACCTCCTTTAAGTGATCAATTGTTTTTTTTATTTATTTTTTGGAGGGGAAGAGGTGGCGAAGGTAGATGCAGGAGAGGAAGAAGTAAAAATTAAGGCTCCGACCTCAGAGGCCATTTTTCCGCAATGTAACGCATTTTTGGATGCGGGCCCGTTATTGAACTGAACGAATCAATTGACACATTTTGCACGTAGACGAAGTAGCTTTTCTGTTATACTCATTGTTAGTTCAAGTAATGCAATGATCGCGGAAGTAATTTTTGTATTGTTCTTTCATCTTCCCAAAATTCTTCCGCTGGATTGTGGAGCATTCCAGAATGTTCAGCTGATTGCAGTGAGATCATCAATCGCGATAGTGTGCTCTATTAATAAATTTCATAAAAAGTTCGTCCAGAACGCAGTTGTCGTTATGATTTATCACCGCTGCTCACCAACTCTGTGCATGCAAGTGAGTAACCTCTCGAGCGCTCCTGCGTCATATTGTAAAGTGCCGATAAATACAAGAAGACCAAAAAGTTTCTCCTCCCATCAGATTTTTCTAAAAATTCTGCATAGACTAACATATCAGTATAGAGAAGGAAAGGAGGTGCTTGCATCTCGGGCATCTTGCATAGAGGTCAACATCATAAGTGAGTCCGGAAATTTCTATCATCGATTCTCCCGAAACTGGGGTTGTTTGCAAACAAGTCATTTTTTAAATAGTGTTAAAAATTTTATTTCGTGTCGAATCCCACTGAACAATGCACGCCACGGCCCGCTTTCTGTACTTTGAATTGTAGGTTTTTCAAGAATATTGACGTCGTATTGTACCTATTTACGTCACGGTGTACCCTTTTTTCCCGTTAATTATCCGTTATCCGTCCGTTAATTTTTCTCCGCAAAAAATCAGGATTTGATCAGGATTCGGAAAAATTATGAAATCAGGATTTAGCAGTCAAAAATCAGGATTTCATCAGGATTTCCCAAAATGAAAACAAACTACACGCCCTGTAATATCTCAATTTTTTCCAGAAACTGCACTTAGGCGCCTTGTCCTCCAAGCCCCTCATTTATTGATGAACGCTCCCTTATTCCTACTAGCTATGTTATCATAGGGTGCACGTGGTTTCGCTGGTAAAAGAGCGTAAGTCAGTTTTCAGGTAACCCCTGCACGGCGTCGAAATCAATGTGTAACGACGTTCAGCGAAAAACGCAGTCGTTCCATCGTCAGAGTATCGTCGAAACGAGGGCGAACTGGTTCGCGCGGGACCTGCGTCGGACGCCGCGCGCCGGCTGCTCGCTCGCGCATCAGCTCGACGTATCCAGTAGTTTTTCTCACGTGCTAAATTTTAAATTTAATTTCGCCAGGCGTTGATTAATGATCGGAACCATCGGGAAGTCTGGAAATTTTCCGCCAATTTTTCTTGGCACGCGAATTAAATCTATTTTATGATATCCGTGGGGCCAGTTTCCAACTCAGGGGCATGGGAACGCACGTGGTGACGTCACGGCGCGTCGGTTCGGCTCGTCAACGCGTCATCTCGCCATTTTCATTTTTTCACCTGGCCGTCACTAAGCGAATTTTCGCGATCGAATATCATCCATCCCACGAATTGATCAGTGCTGAGTGATGCCGATGATCGGTGATAGCAGGAGCCAGTCAGAGTTTATTTTATTTATTTTTTTTTTTTAAATGAAATTAAGAAGAATCTACGAAAATACGAAACACTAAAACATTTGGTGGATTATTTTGGAAAAATCGAATTTTCAGTCCATCGATGTGTTGAAAATGGTTGTAATTGAGAGTCAGTTCTTCTTTACTTTATTTTATGAGTTGAAAGATTATTTTCAGTGAGAAAATTCCGTGATGATTGATATAGAAACTAAAACTTAGATTTTTCCCAAGTATCCCACATAATAGTTAAAATTTGAAGTACATAGATAGTACCTAAAATCCATCACTCAAAGCTGAAAATTCACATTAGGTAAACCAGAGAAGATTCTTGAAAGATGGCAACAATGCTTTCCCTCCATCTAAAGCTATGCAAAAAATCGATTCTTGGTTGGACCTAAAATCGATATTTTAAATGGATTTAAATGGAAGTAAAACAGTGTTGCCAACTTGGAAAATCGCCGCTGAAGTAAACACTTTTGAATGTTGGAGTTTTTTTGCCAACGTGCGTTAAAAAATTCAGCATAAAGCTCACTTGCTCACAGTTTGTAAACACTTTTCATTATTTTTTTATGGATTCATTCGATCCAAGCCGACTAATAAAACGCACGGTGCATTAAACAATAAGCCTCACTCCATGCTTTTTGGTGACGAATTTACTTATATCTTGGAGAATAAGAGGAGGAGCATGGCGAAGTGCCGCCACTCAAGTCGATTATCGAGGCGCCCAAATAACACGATAGGTATTTCAGAACAATGCGGGAAATTCGCGTTAAAATTTAATCTTATCAATTTTCTGCAGTGTCTTCCATACTTATCATTCTGCGCCTCTCTTTCACTCCCGTCTTCACCCGTGTTTACTCTCCATCGCTTTTTATTTTTATTTTTATTTTCATTGCCCGTTCCCTGCCCTGCTCAAGTTTATTCAATCAAATGTTTCTACTCCGTTGCCTTTGTCACTCAAATATTCATTATCATCCTAATTTTCACCAAGATTATATCGTTCATAGTGGCGTGTTTTTTTTTTTGGACGATCTCACTGGCTAAATGTTGGTTCATCAACGTAACTTTTCTCTCTGTGCCGGTAGCGATTTAGGTGAGTTTCCTCGACAGTCGCAATCAGATCTGTTAAATGTTTTCTCATGCATTGATATTTTGTCTCGAGTTGGAAATTTGTGTATGATACTCAGTTCAGAATTAAAAAATTAACCCTGAATCCTTATTTTGAAATCATATTAAGCAGGAAGATAAAAGGTTGGTACGTCAAAGTCATCTCGAATCTTCGAAAATTGTCGGTAATCATTCACACTTGGACATTAGATGCTACCCCTGCCAAGGGGAATACCTTTTTTATAGAAGTGAATCTCGCGATCCTCGCAGAAAACATGAATTATTCTATTCTAATTATTCCTGAAATTCATTTTCGAGAACTCTCATTATTCCTTTCTTGAAGGCGTAACTTTGAAAAACATGAAAAATCCATGTTACGATTTTTTCAACTAAATATTTCACACCCTACTTTTGGAATTGGAATTTATCAAGTTGAAAAGGACTACATCTGGAGAAAAACATCGACTGACGTCTTAGTGAAAAGAAATTAAAGCTTCAATAATGATGAATTCATGTTTCAGTTGACGGTTTGATGTAACCTTTATTTTACTTTCGACTGATAGTCCATAGTATTTTGAAAACGCAGGGATGGACTAAGTAAAAATGGCAAATTATCCCTAATTAATAGTGCTCAGCAAGTCAAATCCAAACTCAATCCTGTTCTAATCTCACTCAGACTGCTGGGATCTTTCGTTGTCGTACGAAACTTCTATTTTGTCAGAAGACGCGTTCATTTACCTTGCCAAATTTTCAACCATGGTCCGATTATTAAGTGCCGCTCATTCCATTTCAAATCCATTCAAATTATGAATCATCTGATTTTCAGCCTCTACTCTCCCCCTATTCTTCTCCTCTTTACAGTATCTTCTTCGCAACAGATATCAATGTCTTATCTAGGAGGATCCGTAATTGCACGATTATCGCTAATGAAACGAGCCGGCTAGTTCTACCGAGACCACAAGCAGCGGTGGGAGGTGGCGGGGGCGGAGGGGGTGTAATTAAGCTTTTATTCGTGCGCAAGCTTTTGCTGTTTGGAGCCATGAGCCTGTTCGTAGTTGCTAGTTTGTAGATGAAATCAGCTGATTTCAACGCTTCTGCGTAATTATTTCACTGCAGTAGTGCAAAACTGAGGTAGCCTGAAAATAAGTAGGGCCCAAATTCTGTGTTAGCCATCCATTGTCAGAGGCTCATCGATTGAATTGTTGACTGTTGCCTTTCAAAGATCGTCGGCCCGAAGATCCGTGGAGGTAACCGATGCGTCCGAGACATAGCAAAGATCAGATTTTGAAATCGTCAATGAATTTCGCGCAGAAATGGCCGAGAAACCAAAGTATTAGCGCCAGTTTGAAGGCCCCAGTTTGTAGGTGGGTTGGACGCTTAAAGGTGGCATTTCAAAGCTCAGATTCAATCATGTAGTCATAATTTCACGATGCCGACTTTGTTTTTGGTGGTATCATTTTCTAAAATCTTCTTGCAGTGCTGTATAGCAGTTACGTTACCCAAAAATGATATACTCATCTGAACAGCAGGATCTAGTAGAATCGGAACAGCAGAGTGTACAGACTTTGTCATTGTCAGTTTTATGATATGACGTTTTAAGAATTCGAGGAGAAGTGATGTATAAAAGTTTTTGATTTCGATCTGGGAGAGTTGATCAAGCACCTGGAATGCTAATGCTTGAATTAATCTTACCTCTTTGACTGATTTCCTTTACTCCTCCTTCCAGCCAACAGTGAGTCTGCTCGTAGTACGAATTCGGGAGAGTTCAATGAAGTAGCGATTGAAAAACTCGTCGGGAAAAAAGTTAAGCTTAAGATCGAGCTAACCAATCTCTGAATCTGCGTTTTCAGAATATGGATGCTTAAAACTTTAAAGATATCAAAATCAAGACGGCCAGGCAGATCGTGCGTATTCAACATAAGGTCAAGCATAAGGTCCGGTATTTTTCCAGTGACTTTTCCGGCTTTTCAATAGTGGAAAAATATAGGGCAGCAGACGCAGAAATTGCCATCAAGATAAATGTTCGCAAATAATTTTAACGTCGAGCGATCGCAAGACAGTCTCCTGCAAGGCACGGCGTGATAAAAACTGATCCAAAGTCAGGAAGGCTCCATACTATGTGGGGAATGATTTTTTGCGTATTTTCAGAGGAAGGAAGGAAAAGATGGGTCTGATTTTCTAGTATCAACTGTGAAATTTGGCAGCGTGTGAGATTGTATTACGAGCAGCGTCGCGCGGTGCGGTGCGTCGCGGCGCCGCGCCGCGTGAATATTAATTAATTTTGCGCCGCCCATCGCGACGCACCATTATGTCATTTTACCCGCACTCTTTACACGCTTTCGGGCCGTGAATAGCGGGCACCGCTCTCCTTTTAATTGCTCCGAAATTATCGCAAATGGGCTAAAAATTGATTAGTTTGGTCCCCTCGTCGCGAGCCAGGACTTGGACCGCGTTAATCCGTCGAGCTCGCTGCCGTCGCGGTTCTCTGTAGCAGGAGTCAATACGAAACCATTCTTCGACAATAAAAGAAGTGTGCGCCCGAATTAATCAAAGTTGTGTCACCAGTAGTTCATCACAGAGTATAACTTACGTAAGGCGTTACATGCACGACTTTTCTATTATTTGTTTTTCCTTTCACCCTCGATGTGATGTCGCCACTGCTAGAATTTCAATGTATCCAGGGTGTCTGCAGGTCCGGAATTTTCGGAAAGTCCGGAAGTAGTACTGATCTTTTGAGGGCGGTCCGGAAGTACTGAAAAAGTGCGGAATTCCGCGAGAAGGTCCGGAACTTTTTTTATTTATTCGTCACCATCGTCCCAATTTGTGCGAGAGATTCAAATTTTTGAAAATTTTCGAATTTCGTGAAATGAAGGTACTGAAGAAGTATTGCATTTTTCTGTGGTGGAGGTATTGAATTTCTTGGGAATGTACTGTAAAAGTACTGTTTTTTGGCCAGGCTGTTTAAGTAGACACCCTTGGTATCCCTAGAAACCTATTTGACTAAAATTCTGAAGTGTATCTCATCTTCTCCCAGCCGCCTGTCCACACTTAAGACAAGCAATTTGGCAACATCGGCTTTCCTCCATTTAGACCTGCGTTGAATAATTGATTCTGGTCGAAGCACCTGGCCCTTTCGAAAGTCGATATATTTCCATAGGTTTAAATGTGGGGAAAAAAATGTTGCCAAATTTGTTACTAAAAGCGTTTGAAGTTTCTATATGTTGCTTGCTGACCTATCCTATTGACTCGATCCACTGTGTGCCGCTTTGATTAGATTTTGATCTGAGCCGCACTAAACGGCTGTATATGCTTCTGTTAAGGATATAAGGCAACATATTTAAAAAGTTGGCAGTTTTTGCACGGTTAAACACCGCAGCTTCATTTTTCTGCCGTAGAGGGGCGGGCGCGGAATGCGGGGTGCGAGGAGGACGGTGGAGGAGCGGGGGGACCGGGGACCACCCGTCGTCATTAGCTTCCATTTGGCCCGCGCAAATTGCCCGTCCATTTTCGCTAATTGATTGAAAATGACCCCGGTTAACTTTAATTTGACCCTTGTTGCCTGACACGTCGCCTCGTTGCGGCTAAAATACTCGCATTATGCCGGAGCTTTGCTTTAAAAACTGATTGTTTCGCCTTTAAACTGGCTCATGTTTTATACCCCGGCGCGTGAATCATTGTTGCCGCGTCTGAACTGCTGCTGGAGAGTGAAGCACAATGCCCACGGTTAAATGTTGAAGCGTCGGACGTACGTAACCTTTATGAATTTTATGATGGATCAAAAACTCCGATGCCCTCTCATCCTCCGTTTTTATGGGTACCCAACTACTCAGGTGAAATTCACGAAGACATCAGAAATCACCCATACTTATTAAGTCGTTATTTTCGTAATCGTTTTCCTCCTTATGTTTCGCTAATGGATTAATGAAAACTTGAAAGGAAGAATGCATTGAATACTTGAAAATAATCCAGCCTCTACTCCCTCTCGTTAAAAAAAAAATTATCATCGAACTTTATGATGCAGTTAACCCCTTTTTGATGTCCAGGGGATGGCGCGGTGGTAGTCTGGGAATAAGATCTTCTCAAAGGTACATAACCTGTTGAGTGTTGAGAAGGAGAAAGCTCTGTTTGACGGTGGCGTGACGCTTCGAATTCTCTGCCGAAATTACGTTAATTTCTATCGACCATCACTTTCATTAACTTTCAAGACAGATTTATCGGTCCACAATGTCGTTAATAGCTAAAATTACGAGTTGGGATGCAAATATCATGCGTGATTAACTTCGATTTATTATTCGTGCAATGTGAGATTTTAACTCGTTTTCGAATCGTAAGATGTACATTTTTAATTGCGCAATATAAAGCTCGATTGGAATGGAAGGAGTAGTAGTTTTTAACGTTCTTTTTAGCAATGTCTCAGCAATTATGGTCATTTACACCTCCACGGTAAAAATAGATAAGAACGAGGGATCAATTTTCTAAGCTTATTTTGATCAGTCAATTCAAACGCAGATTTGACCAATTTTTAAGTATTCTCAGTATTATGATTTTTCACCCTTCTCTCTCTTTGTTTTTAGAGGAAGGAAAGTAAAAAAAAAAAAAACAAGCAGTGAACTCCAACACAATGTGTTGATAAGGCGCGTCATTAACTCGCACATATCAACCCCTTTAGTTTTCATTTACAGAGATTTCAAAATAGGCAAACAGCATAAAAAGAGAATTCACGATCCAACACTGCGAGGTCAAAGACGCACCTTGACGAGACCGTGTANAAACGATCGCAAAGGCGGTATACTACGTATACGCGCCAAAAGTATGCAGAGAAGTGAGGAATTATCGTGCGAACCTCATTCAGTTTTTTTACTGTTCCTAATAATTCCCTCACCGAGGGAGAATTATCCGATTTTGATGTAAACCGCACGCTAATGTCTCTTTTGCAAGTTCATATTTGAAATTTGAAAAAAAAATAAAACAAAGGAGGGAGGGAAATCCACAATGCTCTTCATTAAATTTTGATGAGGCAAATCCAACGAGATGTTTTAGTATCCTTATCGTGTTTCTCGGCCCATTTTCTCCTCATCCTAAACGGTGTTTTTTTTTTCGTGTTTAATTTCTCCGAATGAAAGTCCTAATCTGAGCTTCGATCGCAAGGCTCCCTACATTCAACGCTGCCCATGCATCGCATAATGAGAAAATGAGATGTAACTCCACAACGTAGCATCCGAGTGAAGACCCTAATTGAGTGACTCACGATCGGTCGGACTCGAATCAAGAATGGAAAACGATTCAGTCGGAATCAATTATTGAGACATAAAACTTCGGCGCCCACTCGAGTTCAGAGCGACCGGTAAATAACGCAACGTGTTCTCGTGTTTTGCCGCTCGTCTTGTTTTAACTGTTGGTTCATATTAATGCCTAATTCTACTCGTTCCAGGCTTAACCCGAGTGTATGTCTAGGAGCTTCTGCTCTCGTCGAAAATCCTAAGTCGGTTGAGCTCATGGGTTCTTCAAAGCACAAATGGGCTTCATTTTGCAATGAGGAACTACTGTTGCTGAGGAATTTGCGATTTGACTGTTGATTCCTACGTAAAAGTTCGCGAGAAACACGATGGTGCCACTGGCTCTCTCTGAAATCAACTTCCAAGCGCGAAAAAAGCTCTCAAGTTGAGGCCAAAATGGAGGGGATATCCCACGCTATCCTGAGAGTCCGCCTCTACATCAAGACAAACTCGCCATGCAAAGATAGGGAGCAAATACATTGACAGGGCTGCCACTTTATTTGGGGACTCCAAAACTGAAATCACGGCAACCCTGTCAATGTATTTACTTCCTATCTTTGTAAGGAGAGTTTGTCTTGATGTAGACGTGGACTCTCAGGATAGCGTGGGATATCCCCGCCATTTTGGCCTCAACTTGAGAGCTTTTTTTGAGCTTGGGAGTTGATTTCAGAGAAAACCAGTGGCACCATCCTGTTTCTTGCGAACTTTTACTAAAGAATCAATAGTCAAATCGCAAATTCCTCACACATGCAACATCTCCTTTGTGAGTGTTCTGCTGTAATGGGCCTGTTGCAAACTTTTGCTAGAGCAAAAATAAGAGTTGTTTCTTGTAGATAATGCCTCAAAAATCACGATGAGCGCATCGGCAAAGTCTGAAATGCACTTATAAATTCACAATCTGCGAGAGAAATTTGCGTTATTTTGAGCTTCCCGCTCCAAAAACGATACTACTGCACAGGTGAACATTTTGTTAGAGGAGTCGCTCCATCGTCGGCGATATTCATCATGGCCGACGCTTGCGCAGTTCCTCGCGTAATTCGAGGAGAGTTCAAGGTCAATTAAGGCGGGCGAGGAAAATATGAACGTAAACACGCCGATTGTTATCTGGCTTAATCCTGTTCAGGTGTTATCTCGTCCCATCACACGTGTTTTGGCGGACTGGCGTCGGCCATGATGAATATTGCCACCAATGGAACGACTCCTGCAACAAAATGTTCACCTGTACCGTAGTATCGTTTTCGAAGCGGGAAGCTCAAAAAACCGAAAATTTCTTACGCAGATTTTGAAATTATGAGTGCATTTCAGACTTTGCCGATGCGCTCATCGTGATTTTTGAGGCATTATCTGTAAGAAACAACTCTTAGTTTTGCTCTAGCAAAAGTTTGCAACAGGCCCATTAAAGAGGGGAAATTCTTGCATCGATCGCAAAAAAGCAAGTGATCCCTTGTGGTAGATTCAATAAGAACCCTTGAGGAGTAGGGTGGCGCCTAGTAGTCCTCCCTTTACCTTTCTTTCGTTTTTTCGTGGCAAATCTGTCGCCGTCGGTGAGGCTGCGGCGTGACACCGTCGACCGCGGGCTGAGGTCCCGCGTGAGAAGTAGGCTGCTGGTGAATTTCTTAATCAGATTTTCGGGGAATCGTCGTCGTCCTGGTCTCCGAGCCTGGCCGAGGGGGGGGAGGCGCTATCACTTGGAGCCGAGCCGGAGCCGCTGAAATGTGGACTCTTTTAATTCTGGCGGCGGGAAGAGGGCAAGACGGAGCTGGAGCCGCGCGAGAGGCCGCTCAAACGCGCGCGGAATGTCCGCTCGGAAAGGCCGTAAGCTCCTCAGACGCCGCCGCCGCCCGCCCGCCGCCTTTGATGCCGCCCGCCGCCGCCCCCCGACCGCCCCGACTCCCCGGGATCGAGAAACGAGACGTTCGTCGAAAAAGTAGAACTCGTCAAAAGCCTCCACGTCAAACGTATCGCCAACATTGAGAAATCACAAAGCTCCGAGCCCGGTCTTCATTCCGCGTGTCAATCGCCAGGATTTTCTGACTCGGAGGCTGAAACTGGGGAAAGAAAAGAAGAGACGAAAGTCACATCAGTCTGGATGCAACAATCGTCAGTTGGCGCATTGGTTAGCATGTAAATATCTGTTGAGTGGTGCAATTTTTGGTTGTGACATTTGTCTCTTCTTTTCTTAACGTATCGCCAACATCGAGAAATCACAAAGCTCCCCAGCCCAGTCTTCATTCCGCGTGTCAATCGCCAGGATTTTCTGACTCTGAGGCTAAAACTGGGGAAAGAACAGGAGAGACAAAAGTCACATCAGTCTGTATGCAACAACCATCAGTTGGCGCATTGGTTAGCATGTAAATATCTGTTGAATGGTGCAATTTTTTGATGTGGCATTTGTCTCTTCTCCTCTTTCCCCAGTTTTAATGGTCGAAGATGACGACAAAACAACCTCCATTTTTTTTTTTTTTTTTTTTTTTTTTTTTTTTTTTTTTTTTTTTTTTTTTTTATTGAGAGTTTAGTGGCTTCTATTCCTTTAGGAATCTACAGCCATCTATAGGCACTATTTATTGTCCGAAGACATCAGGGAGTTTTTGGTAGACATCCATGCTCGGACTTACAAATTTTCACGGATTAAGGCCGAGCGAATTCTGCTTACAGATCCACTCGTCAGTTCCATGAAAATTTGTCGCCACCACCGGGATTCGAACCCGGGACCTATTGACCTAGTGTCAGACGCGCTAACCACTAGGCCAACCTGGCCGGCAACCTCCATTTTCAGTCCTGTACGAAAACGCAGTCGGAGACGATACATTTTTGAGACCTTACACCAACAATCTGAGTGTAATCGGTTGAGGCGAAAGAAAATTTGAAGGTTAAAGCCAGTTAAAGCGTTCTTTCACCTAAGGATGTTCGATGAGCATCGTCATGGAGGATCCTCCTCCGAGGAGAGTTCCTCCTGGGAGAAGACGCAGAGGGCGCCCAATGAAAGGTTGGAGTGAGGGGATTGAAGCGGAAATGTTAAGGTGCTCAGTGCCCCAAGATTTGGGGTGCCACACACGGGAGGGATGAGGCGCCCAAAAGTGAGGCTCTGCTGCGCGCGCACGTCGCATGTTTGGATTGTAATTTCGCGGCAGATTCGAACCCAAGGGGCGAGTTCCATAATACATTCTTCTCAAATGCACAGTATTAAGCTTTTATTCATTGGATTTATGTCTACTTTTTTAGAGTAAAATAATGTCTGCATTTTGAAGAATTACATTATTTGTCAGGCTTATATCCTTCTTTTTGCGATTATATTGAAATGTGTTAAAGCAAACTCTGGGGGTTTGCTAATACTTTCGTTAAAATAATATGTTTTAGGCCAATCAGTGCTTTACAAACACTTAATTTATACTCAAAGGTCCAAAAATGAATCAGAAGCTACCGTGGAGGACAAAACAAACCGAGTCAAAGATTTTTCTAAGTAAAAAATTCAAAATGTAATAATTCATACAAATTACGAATTCAACAAATATTGCCATTAATACTTTAATCATCACTTAATCAGAATACTGCTTCTTGAGCACACTGATGGCCTAAGTCCAAAAACATGCATTTTGGATTCAAGACGTTAGTCATTTTCCAACATGTTTATTTTTTCTAAGGAGAAATGATCCCAGTTTTCTCTTTTAATTTCCGTTGATTTCTCTTCAAGACAGAAAGAATATCCTGTAAAAATTTCAGACAGTAACAATGGTGTTTTTCTGCAAAGATACTCAGGAGACACATACATTATTAAACTTAGTAATTGAGGTAGGTACCTATGTGTTTCTAAATGTAGGTACGCTATAGCAATAGACTTATGCCTATAATCATAATTATAGCGGGTGCAGGTACCTATTGCTTTTATCGAGGAAATATTGTTTGAGATTTTTGAAGCTTAAGGATTTAGAAAAGAGACGAGAAAGTGCTAAAATAAAATTGAACGTATTTATGCTGAGAAGAATTATGCGAAAATAAATCGAATCAAGAGGATCTATGTGCATAGGGCTCACAAGCTACACTAATCTTTTTGCTTTCACTCATTTGCACATATTTCCTTGTAGCATAAATACGTCCAATTCTCTTTTCCAGACAGCTCACAAATGAATTTCCTTCAATCTTATTCTCTCAAATTAACAATTCGTGTAGCAGTAAGGATGAAAGGCTAACAGTAAAATGGAAAAGAAATTTCGTAGCAGGGTACCAAAATATCAGAGAGAGAGAGCAAAGCTGGCATCAGAGGAGCCCACTGCCCAGTCCTTCTCGAGAGGCTCCCCCCCCCCCCCAAAAGAAACATCCCACAGCATCATTGTTGCGGTTTTTCTTCTTTTTTTGAGGGAGCGACCTGGGAGCGTATCCTCCCCCTCCCTTCCACGAAAAGTTCTGCTAGCTTCATCCATGTGAAAGTCAAGAGCAAGCGAGTTAAAGTAAAGAATCTTCGCCAAGACATTCCCTTGTAGTAAGAACTTTAAAAAATCTCCTAAAAATTGTAAATTTTAATCACTAAACTCACTATAAAACTGTTAAAATTTACGGAGAAGGAAACCCTGTTTACGTATGGATTTACGAGAGGTTAAATTTAATTAAAGTAATCGTGATTAAAACTCAGGACTTTTTTTACTTTAATACTGTGCATTTGAGAAGAATGTATTATGGAACTCGCCCCTTGGGTTCGAATCTGCCGCGAAATTACAATCCAAACATGCGACGTGCGCGCGCAGCAGAGCCTCACTTTTGGGCGCCTCATCCCTCCCGTGTGTGGCACCCCAAGATTTGTGGTTTGGAGAGTGGAGGTTAGGAGTCGTAGAGCGCAAGGGAGTGCTGTAAAGCGACTTATATGTACGTATGTTCAATGAGCAACGTGTTGATCATACATGATTCGCGTTGTGATGATGGATGATGGATGTTGAGGCCAGCACTTTTCCCGGCGAGTTTTTGCTAATTAAACTAGGTTTGTTATAACAATGGCTCACAATATTTATCATCAGTCATCAGCAGTCGAATCAGAGCGCTCAGTATATCAGCATAGCAGTGCGGAATCTCTAAAATATATTATCTCTGTTCAAATAGTAACGTAAAATATGGAATGACAACCTTAGACCCGCCTCGCTAATATTCATAATTTTTAACCAGATCTCTCTTCTGTATGTCAAATTTGATTTTAAAAATTTTAAACTAGCATTAAGATCTTCTTCCTCTCCTCTCTATCGGTAGAACCCAAGAGGTCCGTAAAAATGCCGTGCTGTCCCGAGGTAATTCCCCACCCCTATCTTTGCGTACCTTTTAGGTGCGAAATAAGTAGATTTCGACGGCAGAGGACTAGTAGTATTCGTGAACTTATGACGAGGTCCGGAAAGTCTCTGCTAAGTATAATATCCTGAAATCGCACCCGACAACGTTATAAAGGTGACACGAATACATCAAAGTGAAGAATAGGACGAATTATGAGCACAGGGAATGAAGTTGAAATCGGTCGACTAATATTTTTATCGTCAGGTGCTGAAGATTTCTTTTTACATTTAATGCGGTGCCTTTTTGTGAAGTATTAATGGATTTTACGGGTTAAAACGCTACGTTTTAGCACATGATTACTGTGAGAGTAAATATCGAGGAATGATCGTTTGCTCTTTCAGTCACTTCTCGTCTTAAAATGCCGTTTATCTTTAAAAATAGGGAGAAAATTATCGCTAAACGTGGAGAATTCTGTGCCGAATGGCAACATTGATTCCACACTTCTCTGTGATTTTTCCTCAAAAGTCTTCTCTGATATAACTTTTGTGCTCGGACTCTGAGCTGCACCTTACTTTTGCCTCCGTGTTTGTTAAACTATGTTTGTTTAGGACCACATCTCTTCTCCGTCAATTTTATACTTAACAGTCAGCATCCGTAGACCATTTCGACTTTTCATTAAAAACGTTTTTCTGTTCTGTTCGCAGGTGAGTTGACTCCATGACGGGGTACACGGAAGGTATTGTGTCTCTTTTATCTTCCTTGTATCTGTTTTTTTATTGTTTTTCCCCCTCTTCCTCCTTTTTTAGTTACTTATTTCTTCTCTTAACGTGTGGAGTTACGTCTACTTCCGAAACAAAATGAACCTGCACAGGGTGTCCCAGGATTAAGTACGAATCTAGAAGGAGTCGATTCTTTGGGTCAAAAAAAGACGTTTTTATAGTATAACTTTTTTCCAAAAACGCTTTCCCTGGGAGCCCCATTATTCCCCTACTATAATCCCGAGATATAACAAGAGATCGAACCGGTAAGACAGTATAGTGGAAAGGGGAATTTCCGGAAAGTCCGGATATTGACTGATTTTTTAAGGGCAGTCCGAAAGTACTGAAAAAGTGCGAAATTTCGCGAGAAGGTCCGGAATTTTTGTCATTTTTGTCGCAATTCGAGCGAGAAAGTCAAATTTTTGAAAATTTTCGAATTTCGTCCATTGGAGATACTGAAAAAGTACTGAATTGCTCTTATGAGGAGGTACTGAATTTCTTGGGAATGGACTGGGAAGGTACTGGAAAAGTTCGAATTAGATTTTTGGCTAGCCTGTTTTAGTAGACACCCTGGTGGTGGGGCGAATCGAGGTATGAAGTAGTGACTGAGAGTACCAGCCTATACTATATTTTAGTCACATTTTTGCCCATCGGACAGAAAAATAGTCCAAAATCACCCGAAATATCGACGGGCCTATTTCGGAGTCGATGAATTGATTCCAAGTCGTTACCCCGCAACGTGACGTTTGAAGCCTGCGCGATGAAGCAGGGTCGGGTCGCTTCACCCGGCAGTAATATCACGAAATTGGCGCAGTTTGATATTCGCACCAGTCATTTTAAAGGCGCCATAGCGCTCCCCGAAATTGGGGTGGCTCGGCTCGCGGTCGGTCGTCGCGGTCAACCCCCCGCCCCCGCCCCTCCCGCCCGAGCCCCCCCTCCCGTAAATAATAACAAGGAATCATAACGTCATCAGAACTAATAATAATGTTAATTAATTTCCCCTCCCCCGCGCGCGTCGCGCCTCCCTCGACCCTGCTCGCTTTCAAGTGGTTTCGGAGGGGGGAGCGCTGGACTGTCAGTTTGCGAGTCATTTGTTTTGTGTAAATCGACAGCGAAATTAGTGTCTATGCTAATAGTATCCCCCGCCGCTTCGCGGGCTCTTGACCTCCCTCCCCCTCGTACAGCCCCGGCAGCGCGATCTTTTATTGCTTTCACACTTGTCACCCCGACTCTTGCTCCGTCCCGCTCCCCCTCGTCGCGTCGCGTCGGTGGCACTGATACGTACCGGACCTAGCCCTCGAACATCCCTCCGCTCGCTCTCATTGTCCATCCCCGGATTTTATTGCATTCGTATTGTTGCGTGTAATTCCTGACTGATATAAAATGTCGGAGCCTCTGTTGGGTGTTGGCCCTCGCCCTCCCTCGCGGATCGCACTGCCGTGCCCAGGAAGAACGCCGTATGAGCCTTCAGACGTTGCCGTATTTCCATCAACAGGGTGTCTACAAGTCCAAAATTTCCGTGAAGTCCGGAAATAGTACGGATTTTTTAAGGGCGGTCCGGAAGTACTGGAAAAGTGCGGAAATTCTGCAAGAAGGTCCGGATTTTCACTCACCTTTTCGTCATTTTGTCGCGATTTGAGCGAGAAATTCAAATTTTTGGAATTTTTCGAATCTCGTCAAATGGATGGCCTGAAAAAGTACTGAATTTTTCTGTTGAGGAGGTACTGAATTTCTCGCGAATGTACTGAAAAAGTACTGTAAAAGTACTGATTTTTGGCCAGCCTGTTTTAGTGTACACCCTGATCAATAAACAACGAATGTATACTGTTGTAACTGTGAATATTTTTCGCCAAGTTTTCCAGACGTATTTAGTGTGACATCACATCTCGATATTATTGTAATATCTCGAAAGTCGAAACGTGCCCCTACAAACGAACATAGAGGAATCTCCGGGATGTAGGCAGGAGGGTGGGAAGATTCGCTTGATGACCATGTACGATGTTACGAGCTTATTTTACAATCAATTCTTGTGAATGTGATCTCAAACGTTTTAGTAAATGACTAGCTTTCATAATTTTAAAGTCCCATGGATTAATTGTTTGGTTTCAGGCAAGTTTTACCTTCCTTTCGTTAATTGTTCATTTTGGAGGTTATGTCTGTATGTTGGGCAGAGACAAATGTTGGGGCACATTTCGACTTTCGAGTTATCGAGACGACAGTGTCGTTCCATGACGTCATCACTAAATGCGTCTGTTTAATCTAAAATTTCATGGAGAAATATGCATTTTCGTTTTATCCCAGGAAATTTGACAACTCTCGAATGTTCATACGGCGTTCTTTCATAGCGTAGCAGCATGGCCGTGGGTCGCGCGGAGCTGCGCTCTCTGCTACGGCCATTGATACGCGCAATTGCTGATGCTGATGCTAACGCTCGCTACGCCCGTTTTTCAAATTTTCGCAACGCGGCGAAATAAATCGGCAAAACCATCGCAAATAATGCACCACTCGCTGAGTTTCAATGAGATGATTCTTCCCATCATGACCTTATCTCGCTCGAGGTATTCAGGAAGCTACCACCTGCTTTTTCCCCTCTTTTCGACGAGTCCACTTCGTACATGTGTACGCTCTCGCAGTGGTTTTTTTCCAACTGAAAAATTAGGGGAAGTAAAGAGACACAAAGAGATTTCGGAGAGTGAGTACGTTGTCATTTTGTTCGCCTTCATTTTTGATGTAGGCTAAAAAACACGCTGCGTTGCAGCGGAAGTTATCTAGTTGAATGAAAATTCGTGTTTGAGCCTTGTACACATTTTGCCTCGCTATAAATCATGCCAAACTCCAAGAAAATAATAGCCCATTCCTATGCTTTTTGAGGCAGCTGTCATTTCCCACAGTTTATATGTAGAAAACGCAATTTCTTTCTAGTGCTGTCCTGCTTAAGTTCTTAAGTCACTGCCGTAAAGACACAATACCTTTAGTGGATTTTGTTTAGATTATACGAAAGACGTGAGGAATGGCACGAAACATGCACTGGAAAAAAGGCTCTCGGATCCAGAGTTGAGACCCTTTAAAAAATTGACAGAAAACAACTCTCGATTCAATGGGATTTTTGCTTAAATCAAAAGGAAATCCGCCTAAATTAGCAGCAGACTTGGGTCTCGATTTAAGCAAAATCCGATAGAAGCAAAAAGTTTTATCTTGTCAAATTGTTTATGAGTCTGAACGGAGGATCCAAGAGACCTTTATATTAGTATGTTAAGGATGAGTCGTATCTTGTTCGAAACCACAAATTGTTTCTGTTTTTTTTTCTTGTTTCTTTTGCGTGATTTTGAACAGCGAATTTCAATTTTAGGTTAGAAAACAGCGTTGTCTGGAAAACAACATAAAGACAACTTGCCTCTGAGCACGTTGCAGTTGTTGTACAACAATGTTGCTGTAGGGGTTCCCAAATTTTGCGCGCGAAAGTAAGCCCCGCCCCCACAACACAAAACGACTTCGAACATAATGCGATTGTTGCTAGTTTTCCCAACATGTTGCGAGTTTTGCCTCCGAACTAAATACGACTATGTGCGAGTATTCATTGTCCTACGTGACAACGTTGATCCTACTAACTCCGCCGTTGTGGGTGGTGATCTGTCTCTGCGATGTCCTTTTTTGGAAGGCTCGCGGCATTTCACTCTTTTTTGCTTCGGCGGCCGAGCCAGGGTCCTTGCCCCTCGATCTCCATATGTCGTCGCGGCCAGTCAGCACCACCGATCGTCTCAGGACGTCGCTCTTCTGACCTAAGGGCGAACCTCGATTTTCACATGAGACCTCGTAAGCATTAAGTTTAACGGACAACAGGGCTCATCCAATAATAGAGATACGCCCTTATGTCAAGAGAGTGACGTGGAGTCAGGGTACTTCTCATCAGAGGATGATTTACAGAGCTGTCCTCGTTTTAACACTGACATCCACGAACCACCGAAAGATCAACCCTCCCACTGAAGAGCTCTCGCTCGTGATTTCCAAAGAATTCCACGCTGATTTAAATAAAAATGCACCTACAAATTGGCCGGGATAATTCGGTTTCGTAAGTCTCCTGTCCCTTCTCGGTCTTGTTATGAGACCTTGTCATGTTTTCCCTCTCATTAGAAGATTTGTTGTGTTGAATTATACATTTTCAACCGTAAGTTTTTTCTTTCAGCGATTTTCAGTATTTGCATTTATCTTTATTTGCCTCCCCGATTATTGCAGGGAATGGTGGTTGTGGTCTTTCAATCGATTTCAAGCGTGACCTTTAACACACAACAGCTTTCTGACTTATTTGATTTTAGTCTTTCTCGATATTTACTGGGATGTTGTTAAGAGAAGATGAGTAACTTTGACATACTCCCTTCCTACACCCCCGCCTTTCAAAATCATAATGGGATGTTGTTAAGAGAAGATGAGTAACTTGGACATACTCCCTTCCTACACCCCCGCCGCCTTTCAAAATCAAACCCTTTTTTGATCATTTTCGTACACTATTTGTTAATGGTGATCGCGTGAAGTTCTACTTTTGCCCCTTCCAAGATTTAAAATGAAATGACGGCCCCGGGGTTTTACCAGAAGAGGTGGTCGAGGGGGTTAAAATGGTGTTGAAAAAACATTTACTTATCACCATTTTACCAAAATTGCCATATTCTCATGTTGCCATCTCGTTAGAATTTGAATCCCGAAGACCGCTGAACCGGTCATTCTTGGGGAAGCCATCTCATTGCAGAAAATCTTCCTTTAAGTATTGATTCATTAATATTCTTCAAAATGTTCTATATATTGAATTGACAGTCCATCGAGGTTGACAAACTGCGCAATAACCTTACTGGTTCCACGTAAATTATAATGTAATTTTACGATTTGTGCGTGTTTGATCATGCCCGATTGTGCAGTATCGTTGTCAAACAGAGTTTCCAGATTAAACGGGAATCCCGGATTCCTCCCATTAGAACTGATATAAAACCGACGGAAATCCCCGCTCCCAATTCGAACGCAACTCCGCAAACCAGCCGAGTTTCATTACGCAAACTTGGTGACCTCAACATCGAATTATTGGTATTGATTCTCAAAAAACTTCTAGTAATCGTAATCATTTGGCCGTGTGCTGCACCCGATACATCCTGAAACTCTTAAGAGCAAAAGCATTTTGACGGTGAAATTGTGGAACCGCGTATCTCGGTTTGCGAACTTCCTATCATGATTTGCTTTTTCAATTGAAAAATTGTCGATTCCATCTCTGGAAAACCGCTGCGTCGTTTTTCAATCTTTTTTATACCCGATTAAACAAGAAAGAAACTTACCCGGTGAATCTACGAGTAAGGATCGATTCCCCGGCTTTCACCATAAACATGATCTAACCTAATAAATGGCACACCTAAAAAATCACTTTTTTCCAACCGGAATGAGGTGACTTCAACGCCAAGTCAGTTTTCCTTCAATTTTTAGTGTAGGCAACATGGGTTTTCACCTGGTCAAACAGTGGTATCACCGTAAATGTCACGCTCATGGGTGACTTTTACGCCATGTCAGTTCGCCTTTAATTTTTAGTGTCGGCAACACGAGCTGCCCCTTGGTTATTAAGCTTAGTCTATTACCTACCTCTTTTGTCCATTGCAACCACCTGCATCCACTAGTAGGATCCCTCCGTATCCTCTATGTCATCCTTGTCTATATAGCTTTCACGGAAAAAGTTAAAGCCTGAGAAAATCCGACTTTCTACTGCCCCCTTTCGAAGGAAAAAAAGAAAAAAAGGTGTGAGCTAATAGCTTCCTTAGCCTCTACATGGGCGCCCACCCAAGAAAGCAACAGCACGTTGTGTTTACGTAGGGGACGAACAAGGAAGTCTGCTCGGTTATTTCCCGGATAATTTACAGAGTAATAGACGCATGCTCTGACCCAGTTGAGACGATGAGTAAAATTTATGCGCCTCCCTTTCTGGGTGACGGTGCGTACGTCGGCACCGCTGACCGGTGAGACCGATCGGATCCCACGAAACACGGCGATGAGCACCGAAGGGCGTGAGCATCTCGGGGACCGGCGGGCCCGGGGTCAGGGGCCGGGGCCCCCGAGACTTCGTCTTCGTCTCGTCTCGTCTCGTGGCCCGGGCGGCGGAGAGGAGCAGCGCGACATGAACGACGCGTGGGCGACGCCACGTCGGAGTGGGACGTTTCAATTAAAACTTTGCATTCACTTGTAACTTAAAACTCCCAGCAGACGAGTTGCCTATAGGATAAATCTGTGATGCGCTTCTCTCCCCCCCCCCCCCCCCCCCCCNGGCACCCTCGCCGTTCCCGCGAATTAAAAGACCTGAACTCGGGAGTCACTTGGTGACACACCCGCTGCACCGTTGCCGCGACTACTGACTCCGAAAATTGAATCAGTGAGAACGAAAACACACCAACTCGAAAAATTAAAGTAATCAAAGCACACGCAAAACTGCACAGTAGTTGAAAAAGTTAGCACAAGAAGAAGATTTTTGGTGCCGAAAGACTACACTGGAAAAAAAAAAAAAAACACATCGGATCTAGAGTCCAGACTCTTGAAAACATTGGCAAAAAAAAATACTCTTGATTCAATCGGACTTTTGCTTGAATCAAAACGAAATCCGCTTAAATTAAGAGGCTTGGTTCTTGATTTAAGCTTGATTCTGATTGATACAAGAGTACTTTTTCTTGTCGATGTTTTTTAAGAGTCTGGACTCTAAATCCAATGTGTTTTTTTTTCCAGTGCGAAGAAAATTTTGCGACGCCTCAAGGTTCATACGGCGTTTTCCCATAGCATGACAGTATGGTCAGCCCATCATTTTCTCCTGTAGTATGTAGCAACGAACCATTCAACCAACAGGATCGCTCCATACTGCCTATGTCTTCTTTGTCTATAGCTTTGTCTATCAATTTCAACAATCTGAAGCTGGACTGAATTGGACGGCATTTAAAAACTGATTTCCTACATTGTACCCAATGATTTCGGACCCGGTCACATTCTGATTCCTTCTGGAACTATCACTCTTCACTTGCAATTGTGTGTATCGATTTTTTTTAATCTCGCACCTCGATTCTAATAACATCGTCTTTTCATGCTCGGATATCTGATCGGTGTGAGCTCGGGGTGTCTTAAATGAACGTAATTAGCAACCAGAAGCTCACCGTCGTAGTAGCGTTTAATTTCATGAGGCGATAACGAAATGAAACAGAATCATTCCTCGGTGTTAAGTGGGTTTTTTTCTCTTGTTTATCATCGCATCGAGCAATGAATTACACTAATCGCATTTAATGTTTTCGATAGGAAATTATTTATGACCAATCATAGGTTCTTGCGCTGTGCTTTCGACAACACTAATGGAAGGAGTGTGCGAACACTTCGACTCGCAGCCAAGTAATGGGTGCTTTCATGGAAAGGGGTTATCATCGGTGACTCTCTTCATTTTTAACACTAGGCACTGAATTTTGTGTTCAAAGGTGGGAATTAGAAATAATTAACGATCGATCACTGGTTTTTGCTCTTAATTTTGCAGGTTTTGATGCGTAACTCAACAACATCAGTGAAAAGAGTCTGAAAACATTTTGACTCGTAACCTGGTGGTAATGGGTGCTTCAGTGGAAGGGGGGGGGGGCAAGACACGGATATTGCTGAAAAAATAAGTGACTAACGTTTAGCAATTTAGAACGTAACACGCACTATACCCCCTAAAGTTTATTTTTCACCCAAAAACAGATTTTTCAAACTGCAATGTGTTGAGAAGCGCATAAAACTGTATCCACAACGACGAAAAAGCGATGATTGAGAAGGAGCTATTAAGGAGGATTCGGAGTCCGGACCAGAAATCTTCCACAGCAGCAAATGAGTGAAGTTTCTACGGTCGGCGGCGGCGGGGACCTAATTTTTGAGTTGTGAAATGCTTCTCATTAGCCAGTGACCGTTGTGACTCACGAGTCTTGTATCGAACGATTCAATCGGGTGCGGAAACATGTTTCCACCTTCGCACTCGGACGGAGAGCGATCTTGCGTCCGTTGATGGCGCGCGCGCGCGTCCGTGCGGCAGTGCACAGTGGAACGAACCAGTAGGAGCTGTTGGACTAAAACATTTTTTTTACTGTATTCGCAAATTTTTAATTTTTTTTAGACTTAAATTATTATAGGTAGATTTCAAGAGTTTTTATTCGAAGGAACTGGTACGTGGAAATAAGTGGATCAACTGTTAGACTTTTCGTACAAACGTGGATTTAAGCCTTTAAATTTTCCTGATCTTGTCCGGTTTCTCTTACTGATTCGCCCCTGTGTGCGACGAGAGCGTCTCGTTTCGGGAGCCGTGTTTATTTCGGGCGAAACATGGGATCGCGATCGCATCACCGAGTGTTTATTGGCGCCGATTTGCGCCTCAGGCTCCTGCACAGTGGTTCTCAGAACTCTCCCAGGTGACCGGGGCTTGCAGGAAAATTTAATTCCACTTTCTCGCAAAAAAAAATTAGGGTACTTAGTCGAGACAAAAAATTGAGTTTGTTCTCGGAGCGCCTTGGCGACGAGTCTTGCGCACGGCCCAAGATTGACCAATTTTCGGACTCGAGTTTTTTTCCTGTTTTTCTGTCAATCCTTGTTCATTCTGGATACGTGGTCAGTCATGAACCTGTCATTCCAATAGCCAACGCAAAATCAATTAAATCGGGGTGAGGAAAAGCCTCTAAACAATAAAATGTAAACATTAGGAAAATGTCAATAAATGTTAATCCTAAACGAGGGGTGCCTCTAGTTTTTTTCGTAATTTGTGATTTTACTTCCAAAAGTTTTTTGATTAGTTTGTCACAGCGCAGGTATATTGTTAAACGGCCGTTCTTGTGATTTGCCTCTTGAGTTCTTTTCAATTTTAATAGGCATCAAGAGATCTCGTTGATTTTCAAACTTTTAACCTGTTTTTCTAGGACTAGGTTTATTTAGACTGGTTTGTTTACATTGGACTCTGTACGTTTTCCTTACAAGTTCGGCAGGAGCCAGGAGACAAAGCTGCTCGTGGATTTTCTTATGATTTGCCGTGAACCACCCTTCACTGAGGATTTCAGAGTTATGAAGGTGTATGTTCATCAGTTGCTGTAAAATAAATGGCGTAGTGTAACCATTTCTCTCTATTTTAGCAGTAACTTTTTCCTCACATATATAGAAAATGTAGCGTTGTTGGTTTTTCCGTATTTCTCATCTAAAAGACATTTAGGGGTCTTACTGTCAGGAAATTTCCGGATTTCAGAAAATCTGCACAGACTTTTAAACATTGCCAGGGTTAAGCTGTAAATAGTGGTCTGCACTAGAGTCACGCACTGGCTTAAAAGCCTCTTGGATACAGAATCCAGACACTTAAAAAAATTGTGAAAAAAAAAATTCTCTTGATTCAATCGGATTTTTGTTTGAATCGATAGGAAATAATTCGCTTAAACTAAGAGGCTTGGCCCTAGATTGAATCAAAAGTCCAATTGAATCAAGAGTATTTTTTCTTGTCCAATTTTTTAAGAGTGTAGACTCTAAATCCAAGAGACTTTTTTTCCACTGCAGGATTAGTAGAAAGTTCAAAGTTTGCTCTCTTTCGAATCTGCCGTGAAATTCTGAAGCAAGTCTGCACTTAAATCTTGGTTCATTTCAGCACGTTTACTCCGACGCGGAAACGCACGCATGAAAAATCTATTTCAGGTTCAGGCTCAGCTCCTCTGTCGGATGGTGGCGAATCTTGAGGTCTCGTTTCCTCGGGCGAGCGAATCACCGACGAGATGAAATGAAAGAAAGAAGTCCCCTTGTTGCCCGGAAAGGCTTTTACACTGAATCGCGATTTTATTACTTCGTGAAGCAATCGTAAATAACCGCAACTTACGTGCTCAGCAGACGGATGATGTGTGCAGGTGTTGGTCCAAGTCCATGTCTTCCTATTTAACTCATTTCCTCACATAGTAGCGCGTATTAGTGTTTAATCTCCGAATTTGACGGATACTGCTCCAGTGCTTTCTTCACATGATAGCTGATTTGATCGAGGAAAGGTTTATTTCTCATACGCATCTCAAAAGTTGTTGATTTTGGCTCATGCTATGCGTGGGGGGTAAAACTACTCTTTCATCGTGTTTAGGGAAGTGTACTTTCACCGTCAAAATTAAGGAATTGCGCACTTACAGCGATGACTCGTAGAATTTGGCTTGATCGTTTTTTTCGTTAGTGCCGCCTTAATTTGAAGTAGATGTCTATCTTCTCTGTCCCGGTCATATTTTCGTAAATCTTTGATGGATTTCGTGCGATGGTTTATTTTTGCCCCTTAATTTGTCGAGTCCTCACAAGTCACAACACGCCAAAATGATGAGCCTAATTGCTTTATGATACATCCATGACTTTCTACCGTTTTAAGATCTTCTGCAACTTTTGATTGTAATCATTAAGTTTTGCACCTTATCGTCTCAATTTAAGTAGAACATTTACAATTTCGTTACGTGTAAGTCTGATAAGATCCTCAATTTACCGCAATTGAGTTTCGGTTTTAGATTGTTAACTTTCTGTCGCCGATAGCCGGCTTTTGCTGCCAAAGAATTTTGAAACTTTCGGGTGCGCTGTATTTTTGTGTGCAAAATATATCGTGCTTGTAGTTTCTTTGCAGGGTTATATCGGTTGGAAGCAGCTCTTCTTCTCAAGACCGTCGGCCAGTCTCGTGGTAAACGAAAAATTCGATGAGTCAGGATCGCCTCGAGTTTGAATGATCTATCACATGTAGAATTATTGCGCATTTTTCGCTCATTTTTTCTTCGATGAAGAATCATGATTCTGCCAGAATACTGTATTGCTAAGTTATGAGTATTGATTATCCGAATTTGCCAAAAATTAGCAAGTTACGGCCTCTTGAAATGCGTAATCTCGTCGGCCCCAACCTCCATCTTCTAATGACCGCCTATTTTCATGTCGATCGTAGATTTTTTAAGCTCTTCCGTTGATCCATCGCTTTTTTTCTCTTTTGTTCTTCTCGCGAGACCATTTTTCTGACGCTCAGTATTTGAGGCAATTAGTTTAAGCGTCTGAAGTTGTCGATCAAAATTTCCACCAGTTTAATTTATAATTTTGCCGATGGAAAATTTCCTTTCCCTTTAAAGCTAAGTTTGTGATTCATGAATGATTAGTGGTTTGTCATCAATTTTTAGTAGGCGTACCAAACGAAGTAGGTTCTGATTATACAGAAGCCAAATATCCAACTGAGAATGAAGATAAAAGAAAGTCATCGAAGTTCGGGAAATTAATGACACATACGTTGTTTTTAAACCGGGCTAGAATCTATGGGTCCAAACTGCAGAATGTAGTCCATTTGCCCCGAAGGCAGTTTCGTCCCTTTCAAGGCCGGATTAAGGGGGTGGCCACATGGGCCGCGGCCCATGGCGGCCAATTTAGGGGGTGGCCAATTTTACAATTTTTTTAAATGTAGTTAAAAAGAAAAATCGGATTCAGAAAAAAAAATTACGAACGAGAAAAGGTGACAAAATCTCTCATTACCTGAGAGTATATCTCTAATTTTGTCGTCTTTCTGTTCTGTGATACAGTAGACAGCACCTTTGATTAGTCGAGTTAAGACTAAGAGAGAAACCGATCAAGGAACTTGGCCTGGAACGGCGCGGCGCAGAGAGCAATGATGACGAGAACGTGAGATGAAAAGGAGAAACCCTCGGAGCGGCGGTCAGCATGTAACACATACTAGCGCCTACAAGACAGCATGAATACTTCACGCATTGTGCCAAAGACGCGCCGCTGCTGTGCGGTCGCTGCGGTCAGCAGCGGACAGCGTGAAACGCATAGCGCCTACAAGACTGCATGAATAATCCACGCATTGCGTCAAACACAGTGCGTTCAGCAGCGGTCGGCGTGAAACGCATAGCGCCTACAAGACTGTAGGAATACTTTGCACGCATTGCGTCAAACACAGTGCGGTCAGCGCGGCGGCGGAAGTTAAAATTATTAAACCACATTTATGTTTGTTCTTTCATAATTTTTTGGTTCATCTCTTTTAAATGGAGGGCCCTGTCCATACAGAGATAGGTTTACGGAACTTAACTCTCGCGCCAAGTTCCATGAACGCTAGTAGTGTTGACAGGGCTTTCGCAAAAAATGTGACCAACACGAGTAAACGCGTCTTATACGCCTCTGTCCCTCCGGCACATTCACTTGATGGTTTTTATTGATGTTTCAAAACGAATGAGAAGGGGACGGCAAAATACAGGCGGCAAGTAAGTAAGTAAATCCGGCCCTAGTCCCTTTCGCCGTCAGTCCTGTCCGTGCGGGACGCATTTTGAACGTCGTTCGGGCAACGTAGCCGTCCGATTATACGCTAATTACTCGCGCAATTAGCCCGATGGCAACTGTTTCAAACGTTGGACCCCGGAGCCAAAGACCCAACGGTGACCAGATTGTCCGCCGCGTTGTGTGGCGGGTTGTCTCCCGCACGTCGCGTCGCGGGCAGCGCAGCGGTCGCAGCGCGAGGTAACCGCGAAGGATGAGACATGGACATCAGTATCCAATTGCTTCCTCCTCACCGGCCGATGGCGCTGACTCACAATCAGTCGCCGACCCCTGACCTTGCCAATTAGAGAGGTCGCAATCGACTGTTTCGGATTATCGCTCCTGACAGCCGACGATTACTAGATACCCATCAATGTATCCCAATCGAGGCATTCGAAGATTTCGGTTTAATCGACAATCGATTCGAAAAGAACGAGCTGAGCCAGTGGTGTGGACAAGGGGGGGGGATCCAGACCCCCTGGACACCCCCTTCCCCCCTTAGCCTCGTTAATTTGTACCCCTTTTTTCCTTCTGGAGGGCAGGCATTAAATATTATCAGGGACGTACACAAAGTAATGTAAAACCGTCATGTTTTTGAATGGGGACGACCCCCCCCCCAAGAATTCCTTGCTGCGTCACTGAGCTGAGTAGTGACGTCGTAGTTTATAAAGTCTTCGATTATAAGTTAAAGTCGACGTAAGTGATCTCATAGGCGGATTTAGGGGATTTTACGTGTCTACTAAGATACGTAAAAAGGTGATCTCTAATGTTGAGGATCTCTAATGTTGTAGCACTGCTACTGAGTCGTGAGACTACAAATTTGTGGAAATTTATCGAAAATTAAGGAAACGGATGTCTCTCACTGGTGTAATGGGTAAGAGAGAGGTTTGCCTCATCATATCTCTTCTTATACTTCGCGTCAATGATCGACATCAGTTTTCCTAATTTTCGATGAAAAGTTTCAATAAATCTTCTCGAATTTGATGTCACCTCTATCACTCGGTACTGACACTGCTACGCGTTACGGACCAGTTTCTTCCATAATTTGTAGATTACGATAATCGATCCCTCTCAAAGAGGACCCGGACTGTGCAGGAGTGCAACGTAGTAGCGGTCCTCGTCCCTAGATCATTTAGTTTCACATACTGTTTAGTGATCATGCGTTTCTGTGACATGACATGTATGAGACGAACGTGACCTAGATAATATTTAATCCTTTTTGTTTCACCATAAACATATCAAGGAGTTGTGACAAGCTCATTTGATACTGTTTTTACAGTGGTAATTTCGCTCTCCGCGTAACCGACAAATCAAACGTCCGCATGCAGTGCCAAGTGCCGCGTTACCGTCTTGAAACACTCTTAGGTTTTACTTCTTTGGTGTTGTCATGTGTGGCAGAAGCAGGGTTGCAATTTATCGTGGTAAATAAAACCTTGAAATTTCATGTGAAATATTTCATGAAATTTACATTTAAAAAATTTTCCCGATCCTATCAGGATTTGAGGTCGATCAGGATTTTCCCGATCCTATCAGGATCTGACGTCAATCAGGATTTTACGGAATAATTGGTCGTAAAATCAGGATTTGAGAAAAGTCGGCCGTCCGCTTATTTTCCGTTAATAATCTGTTATTTGTCTGTTAATTTTTCTCTGTTGAAAATCAGGGTTTGATAAAATTATGAAATCAGGATTAAGCGGTCAAAAATCAGGAAAAATCAGGATTGCTTCAGGATTTCACAAAATGACAAAAAACTAGAACATCCTGTTTAAAGCATTATGAACTCAAAAAAACTTAAGACTGGAAAGATGGACATTAGCGGTTTTGGCACGCCCCAATTCAATTTCACTTGTGCAACCCAAGGCGGCAATGCAGTCGAGACACTTATGTCTCATATCATGTTACGTAGGTGCAATATTTTCTTGTGCTAAAAATGAGAATCTGCTCTGTTATTAATGGTCGAAATAATTCATCTGCAGTATTGGAGAAGAAACCCAAGGAATGGGTGACACAACATGATGGTTCGAGCCGTGCACCCAAGATGTTGATGCTCCTCTGAAGCTTGACTTTCCGAGCCGGCCGATCATGGTGTGTTGGCGAAGCTGGGCTTGAGCTCGGGCGCGATGGAACGGGGCTTTTTAATTTATGGGCGACTTTTTTCGCATCGTGCTCGACACAGAGTGGGCCGGCCGGGCCCCTGGCGACCACATCTCGCTCCAAGCCGCCCCGGGGCGTTTTCCGGCACCCTGATGCCGCTTCTCCGCTCCCGCCCGTGGAAAAACGCTGCATTTGCCGCCTTATTGAGACCGCAACCGGAAGTGCTAACCGGAGATGTACACAATCCAAAGCTCCTCGCTATTAAAGTCTCCAAAAGCTATTAGATGCGATGGCTGAGTATTGCCATCTCAATCCCTTTTACTGCAGGAAAAGTGTACCGCTCTCTGTTTGGTCGGATATCATGGAGCCCCAAAGTTGGGCCAACGTAAACAAACCCCAGCCCCTCCGGTCCCAGTCTGCCCTAATGTAAACAAACAGGACGGCAACAAAGTTCAAGACGTGATTTTGGACGTGATGGATATTTTTTATTAATCAACTTCTGAATTGTGTTCGGGTCGAACTTTAATGGACATTTTTGACGAAAATTATTAACCTTTGAGTGTGGTTATCATTCATTTCACAGCCAATAATACGTGTTCCTCTAGGTCGGATTTGTTTACATAGGGCCAACTTTGGAGCTCCACGATAGTCTAAAACTGATGAACCAATCAGAGAGCGGCACAGCGGGGCGATTATTGAAACTATGTCAGCCCGACACGACAAGACATAGCCCTATCTTAATTTCAATAATCGGCCCGCTGAGATGACAATATTCTCCCGACCCCAGCTCTATCTTTTCACTCTCTCCTTCTCACCCCCCTACCCTCNGGGGGGGGGGGGGGGGGGGTCTCTTGTCATCTTTTGACCCAAGTCTACCACACTGATGATGATCCTCGGGTTTTCATGAAAAAAATCTGTTTTTGACGCATCTCTGTCCGAAGTTTAACATTAACTACGTTTGACGTCGATGAGCATCTCTTTAAAGACCAGCCGATGTGGCAATGCTGTAGCACTCTCTGGGAACGACCTGCCCCGTATGTACCTACCGCGTCTTCAGCTTATCGCAGTGGCTGCCCAGGATCCCAAGTTCTCGGTGGCAATCAATCCCCCCTCCCCACCCCCCACCCCTCTGTATGTGACTCATTTTAAAATTGCTCAGCGGTCACCTACTTTTCATTCTGCGTATTACGTCCGTCGATTAATTATAACCACCCCTCCGCGATCTCATCCACTGTCCCGTCAAGATGACTCGAGGCGGGTGAATCCTCCTTCCGTAAGAAATCCCTTCTTACGCGAGGAAATGCCGCTCATCTTGAGAGCTTTTTTTGAGCTTGGGAGTTGATAAAGAAAAAAACAGTGGCACCATCGTGTTTTTCGCGAACTTTTACACAAGAATAAATAGTCCAATCGCAAATTCCTCACACATGCAACATCTTCATTCTTAGGGCGAGCGGCCCAATCAAGAGAAAAGACGGTAATCTATTATGGTTTTTTTTCTTCAGCAACAAAAATCTTCGGCGACACGACAAGGTCGTTCGATTAAAAGAAACTTATTGTATCGATCATTGATTGCGGTATCTAAGCGTTTTCGCCCTCTTACCATAGTCAAGGAAAAAGGGGGAAAATGCGAGAACAAACCAGAATCTTATTTTTTATGACATTCCTGAGCGGAGATTAATCATTCGGAATTGCTCCCTCTGTGATGTATCCTTGGTTTGAAAGGCCTCCGCCCGACGTGTAAGATATCATCCCGTGAACTCCTCTGTTCTGGACGCGACAGACTTCTGCTCCAGCCGGGTCTCAATGTCGCGGCGGAATTGAAAGAATGATTGACAGCTGACAGGGGACAGCGCCCCCTCTCTCGCTCCTCTCCCCCGCGGACTCGCAACATTGGCGATAACGTAATAGTGATAGTAACAGTGACTTGATAGTGGCATCGAACCCCATTCAGCCCAAGCGGGCCTGGATGCCACTTTGCATCCAGAACAGAGATTCTCCATACATACCACACTCTTCTTTGCGTAGTTAAACGTCCAGATCATTTTAATATCACTGGTGTCGTATCCGTGAGTAGACGGTCTCTTTATAATTTAACAAAATTGTCTTTCTCACTCATACACGAGTCGCTCTCCCACGTAATTTCATTGAAAGTCTCATCTCTTGAACACAGTGAAAGTGTGTAAACTTATTTGGCGAGGACTACAATATCCGTTTTTCGGCGGTTTCACTGAACTACATCGATGTGATGAAGTACTCGAGAGGCTCTATCCCAGAGATCCCCGCATTGAGACTCCATCTGCCCTTGCTAAGGAAGAACGCCGTATGAACCTTCGAGAGTTGCCAAATTTTCTTCGATAAAATGTTTATTTTTGAGAAAAGTCATGAATATTTTTCCTAGAAATTTTCCGGAACTATAGGTGAAATTGCGAACAAAATTATTTGAAAAATTGGAAGGAAAATATTCATAAGTTTACCAGGAAATTCGCGCTTTATCAAAAGAAATTGAGGAGCTTTCCGGAAAAAGGGCACATAGCAAAAAATTGCGTTTGAGAGAAATGCATTTGAAGTTTTGATCATTACTCTATGGCCACTGACAGTGACTTTCGTTCGAAATTAGGAGTCCAAGCTGTGATGAAAGGTACCATCAGTGGCCAGAAATTAAGGATGGAAACTTAAAATGCATTTTTCTCAAACGCCATTTTTTGCTATGTGCCCTTTTTCCGGAAAGCTCCTCAATCGGCAACGTCCGAAGGCTTATACGGCGTTTTTCTTTCGCACAGCAGTGTGCTAGCCAGCATCGGCCAGCGGTCAGGCAACGATGGACCATGAGTCTGCGTTCGATTTAGTGCCGCGGCCAGTGTAACTATAAACAGCTGTAACAGCGCACCGGTACGATATCAATCAAGTGTGTCAAGAACGTGGTGCATTCGTAACAGGGGCCCGGCGCCTGGGTTTTCGTTTTTAAGGCCCCATTGTACGCGCTCCGTACCCCTCCCCCTCATTGTTTCTCGGCCACCGGACAAGCGGACACTCCGCGGCCGAAATCGATCGCCGGACCATCGCCATCGGTTCCTTGGGTTCATGGTGAATTCCTCCGATACCGGTACGTTTCATTGCAATTTTCTTGTGTTCGGATGCCCAGTTTTACTGATAGAGGGGTAGCAAGCATCAGGTGACAATTCATCCTTTCCCGAATGAAAGAACGTAACTCCATTCCAAGGTTGCGAAATTGACTCAAACAATTCAATTTTTTACACCTACAAATATATGCAATTTGCGTCCAAAATTTTTCTGATTTTTGCATGAGATCAGAAGTAAAATCAGTGAACTTTTCAGCTAGAAATGTCCAAGATTCGCCTGATAATATACAATTTACGATGGGAAGTTTTGCAATATTGGAATGCAGTTACGTTTGATCGTGCAGGAAATTACGAATTTTCGTTCCCCAACGGGCTGATTGTTGAAATTGATAGACAAGGCTATAGACAAATAAGACATAGGGAATGTAAAGCGATCCTATGGGTTGAACTGGTTGGTTCCTATAGACTAAGGGAAAAAATGATGGATTAGGTAACTAAAAGGTCTCTCGTGGGTTGCCGTTAGTTAGTCTATTACCTGCCTCCTTTATCCATTGCAACCACCCGTTTCCACCAATCGGATCCCCTCATATCTCTTTGGTCTTCTTTGTCTGTAGCTCTGTCTATGGATTTCAACTATTACCCCACAGACGAATTTTAAGTTGAAGTACAGTGATCAGTCGCCACCATGGAATTTCAAATTTACAATCAGCAGGTGGGTCACTGGATTTCCAGAATTTTTCACTTTCAGTTTCTTCCTTGCACGGTTGCAAGGAATAATTGGAGGGGGGGGGGTGTCTCAGAATATTTGATCTCAGATCGTGTTACCGCGCATGGTGTACTCAGGCGCTGTCATAGTACCTCAGCCGTTTCTAAACTGACCTTGACATTACCGACGTTTACTCCAGTCATTCTCTGCATCATTAGCACATTCGTAAGTCGTATCATCATAATTTTTTATATACAATCCTACGCAGTGAGTAACGTCAGTAATTCAGAGCAGAATTCGCAAAATCATCTGCGAAAATCCTTGGGTTCTCAACTCGTGTTTATCTGGACCCTCGAAGTATTAAATTCTATGATATTATTTAAGCTTTGTTTAAAAAAAGAGGGGGAAAACAAGCCTAGCTGAGAAGACTTTCTTCTGCACATTCTGGAATATAATACGTCGTTCCGGGCCGTAGGATCTCAAACTCAATTTTAATAATTTTAAATAATTTAATGCAAACTAGTAACACGCAGCCGCGCGTCAAATTAATTTGAAACTCTTGACACTCATTATCGAAAGTGACAAGTTCTTAGAAAAGTTAGCGGAATGGAAAGTGAGGAAATTTTGCTTTTGGATATTGAAACTTTTTCCACTAGCCAAAACACTTTAATGGTTATGTTCAACTACTTTTACTCTCAACGGAGACAAAAATTGAAACTCTTTAATCGAAGAAGAAGCTCATGTACATACTTTTGAAAAGTCGCCGAAAAGTTAAAACTTTTATTTGGAAAGTCTTGAACAGTCATGGGGAGGTGAATAATAATTAACGTCCCTGAACACATTGTCACCTTGTCTCGCCCTCATCTAACTTTTGTTGACTAAGGCGATCGAAATTTTGATTCTTGTCGAATCATCACTAAATGGAAACGGAGGTCTTAAAAATGTTGGCTGTGATCTTAGGGTTGAAACCAATGGTTCAACCAGATCATGCGAAACTTAAAAAGTACTGTTTTTTTCCATTGTTGCCTCCTATCAAGTATTTTCACTCCATTCTTCGTATGATATTCCTAGGTTCGAATGGGATTCCTTGCGCTTAATACTCAGCTCGAATTGACGTTTTTTAATACGTAACATGAAAAACTTTTATCTAACACGTTTTCTCATCGCGCGTTTTCAATCGCTATGAAATTTTTCCATTTCGAAAAGACTCGCCTCATCCATCATGTTACAATAGTCGGTTCTGATGCAATTTTAGATCTCTAACATAATAGGCTTATGGGTCAACTTGTTTCATTTTCATCTATTTTTCTCGAAGAGAGAGTCTAAACTAAAGACCACAACACGTGAGAGTTTCTTTTTGTTTCGGAGAGGGCCGCCGCACCGGGCAGTTTTGACAGCGCCAAGTTGGCCACTCGAGTCTTTTGGTTCGCGTCCTCTTTTCGGTTTTTGTTTTGGCGGCCGTCACTCGGCCACGTTTCGCAACCTGGTATTGTCGCCGCTATTCTCTCCAAGTTGCAGTAGCGCCGGCCGTGTCGCTAGTTTTTAATTACCTTTCTCTGCGCTTATCAATGGGCCGAACTTCGGTTGTCCAGTCCGCTCTTGGGCAAGGAAAACACATCCTGAACAAAGAGAGACCCTCTTTCTATACTGGTATCTTGGCAATGGTGGAAGCTTTTACTTTCGGGACTGCAACATTCAACAGTTGACCTACCTCATTGTTGGCTGTTAGAGCAGGCTGTTGTTCCAACCTGTCAAACAATTCGTCTGGCTAACCAAATGTTGTCAATAGCCAATAAAAAGGTAGCTTTGTAAAATTGCTCTTGATGAAGTGTTGTATCCCCATCACTCCCATCAGTAAAGGTTTCAACCTGACTCCAAGAGTGGAGGGTCTGAATTTGTCTTCAGAACATCTTGAAAACAAGAGCCGGTCACAACATTTCCTAGCAGGAAATTACAATATCCGGCTCATACACAGAAACCCCTATCTGCGAAAGAAAACTAAAAATGGGTTACTTAAAATTTTTGTTTCTAAAATTAGCCAGAAATGTTAGTTCCTGATGGTAAAATGTAAACCACAACTAATTAATCATGTTGCGCATTTTCAAATCGGTTATCTTACTTTCCACCTTTTCAGAAGATAATTATCTTTCCGAAAAAGAAAAGAAAATAAATTTTTTTCTGATTAGAAGAAAAATAGAATTCCATCCCCCTTTTACCACTACTCGGCTTTAGAGAATATCCACCCATGTGGCGTTACGCAAGCCAGAGATGGGCCCACAAGTAGCTTACACGTTACACTCTCGGAAAAGTAAGTTGCATAACAGACTCTACAGGTTGTCCTCGCGCAGTTCCATTTTGTTGAGTGGCGCCAGCCGCCCGGTTATTAGACTTGAAGCACTCTCTTTGTGCAAGTTTAAACTGTTGAAAAGGGGTAATTTTGCAAAGCCGAGGGCTTATTCCGTCTAACAATCCTCCAATCGGTGCTTCAAACATGCATCATGCAAATGAGATCGGGCATAAAGCTATTGTTGTCTTCCGGAGCGCGCGTTAGGTGATCGTACCGCGGCCGCGAATGTTTTTACGGTTGGACATTACGTCTGTTGCATTTTTAGTACTGCCGAATTCCTCCAGTCATTGCATTTTTGCGTCAGCCATAAAGACCACGACAATAGGTTACTGGGCCGTCGTTATCTTCGATGATAGGAATAACTGCCGAGTATATTAATGGCCGTTTGGTGTCTTCTAAGGGTTTTCTCGAGAACATTTTGACAGCCAAGTCAGAATAAGGAATCGATGGCCCGTTCAAAGCGAATTTCGTTTATAATAAAATGGAGATTTTGCAATGGTACTAAAACGCTTCGAAAACTGGTAATCCAGGATTGCGCGGAAGGTCTAATAAAACATGAGGATTGCGCGAAAAAGGCACATGGATTGCGCAAGAATGCGCGAATTTAAAATGAAGTTAATTTAAGGTAGAAGTTTGGCAAAACAGGAAACAGTCGGAAAATAAACGCATTTTTTCTGTTAACACCATTTTAGGCTAGTTTGTGACAAGTCATCGATGTCTTGCGTCCTAATGATAAATAAAGTGAACAGATTAAATAATGGTCGTGGGTATAATGAACTTTCCTAACTTTTCTGGGAAAAAATATTTAATCGGGAGCAACGAGGTAAAGTTGGAATGATCATACGGCGTCGAAACGCAAAAGGCCTTTTAAGATCTATTCGATGCCGCGAATATTCCAACGCGAGTTCGAATAATTGCGCCAAACACAGTGCGGCCGGTGTTGGACGTATATCAGCGCCTGCAAGACTTTCGGAATATTTCACGCGTAGCGCCAAACAATACAGTCTGCGTAAGGCCCATATTAGCGCCTACAAGACTGCATGAATACTTCTCGCATTGCGCCAAACGCAGTGCAATCGGCCAGTTGATGACGCTGCGTGTCATCATTCTTGACTTCCTACTCTAATTTTTATCACAACAGAGAATTTGCAGGTGTCTGAAATTTGATGAATTTCGTGTTTAAGTGGAAACTACTGAGTGAAGAGAACACGAGAATGCCCTTGGTTCATGAATTGAACTATTATTGGAGAAGATATGACAAAATGATCTAATCTGCCCAAGTACGTGTGTTTAAATGGGAAATGCCGCCAGATGACGTCACTAGGCGGTGCATTTTCTCACTTTTAAATCTATTTATATACTATTTCCCTTATCTGAAAAAAGTTTTAAAAATACTGTCAGTGTCAGTTATACTTGTCAGTTCTATAAGCACTTCCAGATGGAGCAATAAGAAATGTGCATGCAAGTTCCCCATTAATCAATACTTTTTTAATAATTTTCGGAGCTTACCTTCAAAGCCTTCTCACGGGATGTTTTCGTAAGATTAGTCTTTCTTTTCATTTACTCCACCCAAATTACAGTACCTCTAAATATATATGAAAAATCATTCATTTCAAAACAATAAATTTTCCCTACGCCGCACTGAGATTTCCCGATCAGTCTTTCTTCACATCAAATAAATTGGTTCTTTTTTGGGCCGTTTTTTTTTTTTTTTTTTTTTTTTTTTTTTTTTTTTTTCCTGTTTGTTGCAAGTTTATTTAAACCGCTTCTTATCACACAGTAAAGGCTACATAATTTTATTTTCCGTTACCCCATCCCTCAAGCTGAGGGACGATTAAGCAGCGGTCATGAAAACTGCCCTCGTGTTAATGAAGTTAAACGTAGGTGTCGAAGCATCGGTTCTTGAAGTGCTAGCTTGGCGGGCGGCACGATTTGCGAAACGTAACAGAGGCTAATAATCGTTATGTTTCCATCCTCATTATTCCAGTCCGTCAAGTTACACCGAGGTTTATTTTTTTCTCCTCTCTAACTATTTGTTCTCCTCTCTCTCTCCTTCTGTAGAACAACTTATTTTTTTTCCTCCGCTTATCCAATTCCTCTAATTGTTCGCCTAATCTAACCAGTTCAATCCGCGCTCCCGCTCCCCCATTTTGTACCTCAGTTCTTAAAGCGGCTGCCAATCTGCCTTTAATTCAGCCACTGATTAACGTGATTAGCATGCAATGCAAGATTTACACGATCCAACCTTCTTTTAACGTCGCACCGCTGAGTTTCTTGCCTTTGAGCCCTGCTTGAGGATGACATCGTCGTAGATTTTAGATGAAAGAACAGTTTGCTCAAAGATTATCTTTCAAAAAGACCTGTGTATATTCAAATGGGGAGAATATCACGTTTTCATTTGCAAAATTTGTGAAACAAGCGCGCTTTTCGTAAATGGCCAAAACCAAAAATGTATTGAACTTTTTGGAAGCCCGAAAGCGTGCCCATGCATCGGATCACGCAACAAAATTTAGCCGAGCGTCACGAAACTCGCTTTTCCAAAATCCGAATGTTGGATTTTCCAAATTATTTTATTTCACAGTTATTTTGGTTGAAACTTGATTTTAAGCTTTGATAGTAAGCTTTTTTTTATAGTGATTAAATCGATCGAAAGAACTCGCATGACACAGTCTACGAATTTTTCCTATTTCTATAACAGCGCACTGAAGTTTTTTTACGAGATATTTATCAACTATTAAATCGGACCTGAGTGTTTTTTGCGTGAAAGCTGAGGAACTTTCGCACTAGCGTGTGTGTAACTTTTTTCTTTCCTTTTTTCTGTTCTTGGGCGGCCTGATTAGTTAAAAACAGCGTTTTGAAAGGTGGAGCTTAATACGTTGCAAGGTTTGATTCTGGTCTACCTTGAGTGTATGCAGCTCTTCTAATGCTGTTGTCCCGCAGCATTATCAGCGCCTTTTGGCGTACATTTTTCACGCACCCCTTAAAAGGGTCGCTGTAAGGGTAGGCGCATGGGTATCTTCCTTTTGAGGGATTTAGGCCAGGTTTCCGGATGCCCATAAAAATAACGTATGCCCGAGATGTCTTCCATCATCATGCTCGGTCCATAATGACCTCTAACAATACCTTAACTCTTTTTTTTTGGTCAATTTTCTTTCAAAAATACTGTATGACGGAGAATACTGCAAGCGAATCAAATTCGGTTCCCAAATATATCGTTATTTTTCCCCCTGTCGTCAATTTGTTCAATGTTACTAAAATGAGGGTTGCCACAGTTAGAGAAAACAGGGAAATGTCAGGGAATTTTAAAAAGTCAGGGAAAACCGGGAAATGTCAGGTAAAATATGTTAAATAACCTTAATTTGTTTTATAGAATGGGGTTGAAGTTTCGAACAACAAATTTTGCCTGAAAACTATTTCTAATTATGTCGTCTTAACCATCTGTCATATCTTCAATAGTCAGGTAATATCACCAAAATGTGTTAGGAAAATCAAAGAAATGACAGGGAATATAATTTTACAAATTTTGCGGCAACCCTGTAAAATTCAAAACTCTAGAACCCTTTCGAAAACTGACCGTTTCGGCTAATCGGTTTATCGAAAGTTCAAGCCGGAGATTCAATCCAAATCAAAGCGCTGTCTTTTCCTCCTACCCCCCTCCTTTTTTATTTTTTTATTCTTGCGTTATTTTGGCTCAGAGCGGGCTCGCTCAATGGAATTCTTGACACTAAACGTTTTGGATATCTTTCTGTTTCAGGTGAGTTCATGTGTTTCCTGATGGTTGGGTTTTTCTCTTTTAACACCGCCTGAACTTAAATGATCTCAGGTAGGCCGCAGCTAAATCATCGTCTCTGCTCGTCTTCCCCTCTTTGTTTCGTCTCCCTCATCCCCCCATTTTTTTATCTCCACTTATCGCTGTTTTATAGTTTTTTACTCCCTGCTCACCGGGCTTCTATTTTTAAAGATAGAGTTATTATTAATATATTTTTATTAGTTGTGTCTTCTCTCGTCTCTCTGACGTCGTCTTTGCTTTATGATGTTGATTGAACTTTTTGTCTTCTACGTTCTATGTCTCTTTTCCGCTGTTGCCTATATTTGCGTGTCAATGTACCTACACTGGGAAAAAAAACACATTGGATCCAGAGTCCAGACTCTTGAAAACATTGACAAGAAAAATACTAGTCTTGATTCAATCGGATTTTTGCTTGAATCAAAACGAAATCCGCTTGAATTAAGAGGTTTGGTTCCTGATTTAAGCTAGATTCTGATTGAATCATGAGTAATTTTTCTTGTCGGTGTTTTTAAGAGTCTGGACTCTAGATCAAATGTGTTTTTTTTTTCCAGTGTATAGACGTAAGAGCACAATCTAGAGTTTCTCTGTGATAGCCGCATGGTCAGAAACTTGCAAAAGAACACTCTCAGATTTGGACAGCGTCAAGCAGGAAGAAACCAAGCCACATTAGGTGTTGCCACATTAAATAGGGAAATTTAATTTTTACGCAAAAACGGGTGTGCGGCTAGTTGTGCAATTTTCGGTGATTTTCTACATAGTACGAGGCAAGTTCCTCAAAATGTTCACCAAAATCCGCACAGACGTTCTCTTGTAGAAAAATTAAATTGCTCAGTTTAATGTGGCATGGGATATCTCGTCCCAGCCTCAACTTTTAGAGCTTTTTTTAGTTTCGGATTTCGCTCAGAGAAAACCAGTGGCATCATCGTGTTCCTCGCAAAATTTTACGCAGAAAGTATCATTTAAATCGCAAATTCCTGACGCATGCAAATGGCGCATGGGACGCTTAATTACTGGTTGTCGGAAAATTAAAGCACGTAATTTTACTGGTATGTATGTAATCCGCCGAACTTTGAACGCACTTTCTTCGTTTTATTCGAGCGTTGCGCTTTTTTTCGTACCCGCCCATGTTGGTTTCTGTATTGCGTCCGCCTTAATTTCTCCGGCCATCCATTTAAAATTCCCACAATGGAGGTTGAGAAACTCGAGAAGAAGTGCGTGCGCGCGTCACCGTATCGAAGTCTGCCCCCCCCCTCCCCTCGACCTTTAGCGTTTACCCCCCTCCCTGCGGACCTCATATAATCTTAAGTCGCAGGCGCTAATAAGACAATTTAATTATTATCCCACTTTTACATGCGCACGGCCGGGCAGCCTCGCCACGCCGCCGCCGCGTCGGCGCAGTCACAATCGCGGCTTTATCCCTTCGTTTTCTTGTCAACCGTAATCTCCACTCCGATTGTTAGTCACCGATTTTCTTCTTTTTTTTCCCATTCCTCTCGGACGAAAAAAATTCCACCGCCGCAGTCGGAATGCGGAGTGGGATTCCTGGCCGTTGCTGCACGGAGCCGGGCTGTGGGAAAGTGGCTGTAGCCGCCGCCCCTCTCGTCCACCGCTCCGGTGAATTGGGGGGAGGGGGGGCGTCGTCTTTTGTCTTTGGAGCCTTCTCCCGCCCATTTCAAGAGAGACAGTAAGCGAGAGAGAGAGAGAGAAAAAAAAATTGTGTCCCCGGTTACCGATTTGTAGATAATATATCGGCGAGAAGCCGGTGAGTGAGGTGAACCGTTGCTCAGGTGGAATTAATGACTGTCTTGTTGACCTTTGCCGGAGCGTCTGGTCCTGGGGTCCGTTCGTAATCGGAGGGGGCCTCAATTAGTGCGCGATCGTCAACGAGTTCAAAGTAGAGTACCTTTACAGGGAGAGCATGGACAACTCGAAAATTCGGAGGTTAGGTTTGATTAGGTCATGTAGCTCTTGGGGCCCGAAAAGGCAGCTAACCTGTGAACTCGAATTTTCCAGTGGTACCTATCTAAATTCCGAAGACTTTGATTCGCATACATTTTCTCGGTTTCAGAGTCTTCATCCTTAAAAAACGCGCGTTTACAATGCGCTGTCGGCTGTATTGATTAATCTTTCAAATGCATAGGTTGGCAGCAGCACCTTCCTAGTGATTTCCGTTTTTCACGTTGTCGCCCTTTTGGGCCCTAAGAGCTACTTGAATCGAGTTGTCCATACTCTAACTCTAAAGGTACTCCAGTTCAAAGCGCACATAATTTAGCGAAGAATCGTAATACGCATGATGATGATTCCAGTGGGTGGTTGCCTGAGGGTGGAGGTTTTTTAATCAAAATCATCGAGCCCCTTGACGCGCCGACGCGTACAGACAATTTAAACATTTTATTGTTCATCCTGGCAATACCACTCTCCCACCCTTCGCCAATAGGGTTGCCACAGTCAGGGGCGGTCTGGTCAGGGATGCCGGGATGCTTCATCACCCCAGAAATTCTGGCAAGTATTCCGAGAGCCAGTTGATATTTAGTGATAAACTCGAGACATAAGTTTTGACTACTTAAATCGATGCCATACTCGCACTGACACGGAAAATGGTCGTCTGCCACGTTGTAGCGTGTGTCATTACGTGGCAGACAACCATTTTCCGTGTCAGTGCGGATTTAAGTGCTCAAAACTTCTTTAACGATTTCTTCACTGAACATCGTCTGGCTCTCGGATTGAAATGGCTCAAGGGGCCTCGGCAGGGCTCCTGTAGGGGCCCGCAAAACCTCAAAAACAAACCTTAAGGAAGACGGGGGTGAAGGGCTCCACCAGAGAAGAGAGGCCCCGAAAAGGTATCAGCACCCCAAGAGTTTTCGAGCCAGGCGGACACTGGCCACTGTATGTTCAACCGGAAAAACCGGGAAATGTCAGGGAAGTTTAAAAAATCAGGGAAAATGAACGCAACTCTTGGCTCCTGTAACTGTTTCTTATGCACGGAGAAAAGAACTTCGACCCGAAGTTTAGGTCATATATGGATCTCTGAAGTTTTCAGATTGAGCATCTGAACTTTTTAGGTCTAGCTGTCGAGGTTCGGATCACACATCTGAAACTCCAGTTCTTACATCTGAAGTACTTCGCTTTTCACATCCGAAAAACTTCGGTTCTCACATCTTTAGTACTTCAGATGAAAGAACTGAAGTTTCAGATGTGTGATCCGAACCTCGACAGCTAGACCTTAAGTGTTCAGATGCTCAAATTGAAAACTTCAGAGATCCATATGACCTGAACTTCGGGTCCCACGCACGAGGTTTTTTTCTCCGTGTGGATTCGAAACACAGGTTTCACACTTTCTCATTCCCCCGACCTACTTTGCGGGCCCTCCGCGCCCCAGGATTTCGTCTCCATATCGTGGCCAGTTTTGATAGCGCTCGTATCACTCGGTGTCCATTTTATCAGTTGTCCGGAGCCGATATACAACGAGGCGGGAGCATTATGTTCTGTTCGGTCACGTGACACCATGGGACTGCCACTACTCGCAGTTCACAGCCGAGCATAGTTAGCGGCGATTGGTGAGTTGATGCTAAAACACATCGTGTTAATATTTATACATAGAATCCTGTGAAGCTTTAATAGAATTTTTCTATTGAGGAGTTACTGAATTTTTTGGAATGTACTATAAAAGTACTGATATCTGGCCCGCCTGATTTAGTAGACACCCTGCTCAGGATAATCAGTTGGAATCGATTTTTTTTTCCATTTCGGAAGTCATTTCAAATTAGAATCAAACCCCGGGCCGTTGAGCGGGCGGAGATAAACCAGCGGAGATCTTACCTAATGAGTTTTGTCGTTATTGAATAATGAATAGTACTCGTCGAGCCCGTTACATTGTGCACACGTGTTGTATTGATGCAACGATGGTCGCGGGTGCTCCTCAAGAGGCCTGGAGCACC
>NW_017549085.1:952600-1044794 GCF_001854935.1 Bemisia tabaci
GCGTCGTGGGCCGCGCGGATTGAGATCGCCTTGAAAACGACAATGGTCGGATTGAATCCAGAGCGGCACGCGATGCTCCGTGGACTCCACTGCCCGCAGCGACGGACGCGACCGATGGATACTTTTAATTGTAAGTCTTACTCACGCAATTTATCCAGACTGCTATGCAAGTGGGACTGCTCCACCGCAAGTCCGATAGGATGCATTTACCCCCCCTTTTTTTCTCTTGTATTTTCCCTCCCTTACTCGGAAAAAAATCTCGGCGCTTTTACCAAGGTCCGTTGGTAACTTTACCATCTCGGTTTTGTTGCCAATTAATGCGGTAATGTTACCGAGACCGAATGATAAGCTTACAAAAAAAACGGTTTATCTATCCCCTTTTTTTCTTGTAGTTTTCTTCCCTTACTGAGTAAAAAATCTCGGCGTTTTTACCAAGGTCCGTCGGTAACTTTACCATCTCGGTTTTGTTACCGATTACCGGTAATATTACCGAGACCGAATGATGAGCTTACCAAAAGAACGGTTTTGTTACTGGGTTTTTCAGGTATGAATACCAATTTTAACGGTAATCAAGTCCCGGTAACTTACTCGATTCTTACACTTGATTGCACAGTGCACACATAATATTTATGACCTTCAGCGCATTCGAACTCCTAGATTCGCACATATACACATGCACGCTCGCTATTTTTCGATTTTTATTCCTTTAAATTGGTGGTCCGTGTCGTTTCTATTTTGGAGAATTAGTCAAAACAATTTTTGACAATTTGATTTTTTTTCTCCTCAACGCTTGAGTAAAATCCTGTTCTCTTAGTTTTCTTTCCTCAAGAGAATCTAGATAACAATTCGTCGCTTGGCTGACATAAGGGCGTAACTACACATTGAGATGAGCCTGGAAAAGCATTGAATTGTATGGAGCCCAGGGTTCATCGCAGATTGTAGTTACGCCCTTATGTCAGGTAGGCGACGAATTAGAGAAAATCCCAGAGGTATTTGTACCTGAAAATGAAGAAAAATGTTTTCTTTCCTCAAGAGAATATATCAAGAAGAATTAGGTAGAGAAAATCCCAGAGGAATTTGTACCTGAAAATGAAGAAGAATAGCCCTGGACACTATTACTGGGATCAGCTCCACGGCCGTTGTGACCACTTTTCGCTTTCCTGGCTCGGTTTCGATGGGCGATGGCCTTTTCCGCGAGGCGAAGGCTCGTAGGGTAGCGCCAAAAAAATCTGGGACTCGTCACGCATGTGTTGATCGACGGAAGCATGCGGGGTAGGTGGGAAATGTGTCGACGAGCGAAAATGCCAAACTTTTCGGACGTGACGCCGGGACGCGCCGGCATTAATAGCAGACGGTATGCGCGGCGTCCGAGCCGCGAGCCCCGGCATTTGGCACGCGAGAACACCCCCGGATCGGGTTCCCAAAATCCTGTGCGAAGGGAAAACACTCTATGGACTTTTGGGCATCGCGCAGTTTTTTCTTACGAAATTTAAATACCAAAATACGAAATTTCTGGGAAACTTTGGAATTTTTTGCTTTGGATTTTGTGGAGAACTTATGCCACGATTTTATCCAAGGTTGCCACAGTCAGAAAATACCGGGAAATTTTAGAGCAAATGACGGAATTGTCGGAGAAAATGACGAAAATGTCAGAGAAAATGACGAAAATGTCAGGGAAAAATTATCCGGCATTTGGCACGCGAAAACACCCCCGGATCGGGTTCCCAAAACCCTGTGCGAAGGGAAAACGCTCTATGAACTTTTGGGCATCGCGCAGTTTTTTCTTACGAAATTTAAATACCAAAATACGAAATTTCTGGGAAACTTTGGAATTTTTTGCTTTGGATTTTTTGGAGAACTTATGCCACGATTTTATCCAAGGTTGCCACAGTCAGAAAATACCGGGAAATTTTAGAGCAAATGACGGAATTGTCGGAGAAAATGACGAAAATGTCAGAGAAAATGACGAAAATGTCAGGGAAAAATTATTCGGCATTTGGCACGCAAAAACACCCCCGGATCGGGTTCCCAAAACCCTGTGCGAACTTGCGAAGGGAAAACACTCTATGGACTTTTGGGCATCGCGCAGTTTTTTCTTTTGAAATGCGAAATTTCTGGGAAACTTTTGAATTTCTCGCTCTTGATTTTTTGGAGAATTTTTACCACGCTTTTATCCAAAGTTGCCACAGTCAGAAAGTACCGGGAAATTTTAGAGCAAATGACAGAATTGTCGGAGAAAATGACGAAAATGTCAGAGAAAATGACGAAAATGTCAGGGAAAAATTATCCGGCATTTGGCACGCGAAAACACCCCCGGATCGGGTTCCCAAAACCCTGTGCGAAGGGAAAACACTCTATGAACTTATGGGCATTGCGCAGTTTTTTACTTTTGAAATGCTAAATTTCTGGGAAACTTTTGAATTTCTTGCTTTGAATTTTATGGAGAATTTTTGCCACGATTTTATCCAAGGTTGCCACAATCAGGGAACACCGGGAAATGTCGGAGGAAATGACGAAATGTCAAACTAAATGACAAAAATGTCAGGGAAATATTATCAAGTCACCTTTATTTGCTTCTAAAAATGGATTTCACAATTCGAACGATAAATGCGTGAAAACTATTTCTAATTATGTCTTTTTGCCCAAAATTCTGTGGCAACCTTGTTCATCCCGCGTTTTTGAAATTTTTAAAGGAAAATATTATTTAAAACCTTTCTTTGAACCCTTGTAAAATCCGAAATTTAGTGTTTCGTATTCTGTGAACAAGTTGAAAATCTAATGAAGCGCAGCCGAAAAATTTCGTTAATTCCGTTCCTAATGTACCATGCACCGAAATGTTCGTTAAGAGGTAGTTCTTTCTCAGACTGCCCCTTAGAACGTAGCGGACAGTCTTCGCTGGACGATCTGATTCTCACAGTTTGTTTTTAAATCGGGCAGTAAATGCCGCAATTCCTTCCGGAGACCTGTCGCTAATACCGCGGTATCATCGGGATAAGCGCGCTACCCCTGGCAGCAGAAACCACGCAACCGCCCCAGCAGATCGATGCAGATCCGGAGTTTTCGCCGAGCATGACGGTGCGGCGCGGTGTCCGCGAATCGGAGGAAGATTCCCACGAAGCTGATTTCGGCGTTGACAGCCCAAGAAATCGAAGTCATCCTCCAGGCTCCCCCGCAACCCGCTCTCCCGGTAATTACCCAATCATCGTCCCACGCTGCATCTCGGTCGCCGGAAAAAACAAAACGCGGATGATGAGATGAGCCCGCTTAATCCGCGGCCGCGGAGGGCCTTATTGGCCACGGGACCGCCGTCGCCGTCGCCTCTTCGTTCTGGAAGAATCTCCGATTTAGGATTCGGAACCCTGGAACAGAATGGTCATCGACAGACTCGGACTAGCTCCCTCTCATTTAGGCCGCTGACCCAATTTCGGTTGCGACTTTGCTAAAGCCGAGGAGGGAGTTTTTGAGAGAGAGATACCTCTCAGAATGAGTAGGGTTGTTGATAGTAAAATGGGAAACTTCAGGGGTTCAGAAACCGGTTGAGTGCTCGAGCCCGGAATACCCCCCTCCCCCCCCCACTTACGTGCGGTTGCAGCACAAGCAAATTTTTCCCTGAAAATCAATCTTTCGGGCAAAAGCCGAGTTGCTGGATCCGTCAAAGAGAGGCAGGGGAAATCTGCTGACTTTTTTCTTCTACTTATTCTATGCTCCTCGAAGTTAAAAGTGCTAATAATTGGAAGGAAATTGGTATTTAAATTCTTCTTGGCTGAACGCATACTGATAGAATGCGGACGACAGGATACTCAAGATAAAATACTAGGGGGTCCGCCCCCTGGCTACTACGCAGCCCAACCCCCCGAGGCAAGGCCGCGTCTTATCTCCCTTCCTTACCCGTACGTACATCGAGCGTCTTAATAATGATTCTGTCAGAACAGGGAAGATTTTTGAAGTGGAACCCTCCCCAGAGTTCAAATCCTTCTCTTTTTCCTATCGTTCGAAGGAGTTGCAATCCCTCGAGTTTGATATCCTTCAATCCCCTCATTTTTTATTTTTTTTAATTTCTTCCTTCGCTTATCAATATGTTCTGCCGCGAAAAGTCCTTTAATGAGTGGCGCCGCGCCTGGAGTAAGAAGAAGAACTATTGTTTTCACACATCGGAGCGTCCCCGAGCGGGTTCGGACATGGGCCGGGATCGCTCCGGGTTTCCTTTCTCGGCGAGTGGATGACCTCAAAAGGTTCTTAATCCCGGGCCGGTGGTGCGGCACTGCGGCGGCAGCGGCGTGCGCGTATGTAAGGTCGCCTCCGGTCTCCGGAGCGAAGCGCCACCGTCCCGCACAGTGAGTTATTAGCCGGAGTCGATGAGTCACGAACCGCCACCGATCACCGTGCTCCGGTGGATTCGCGGCGGCATTACTGGATTTATTACCTCCGAGATAAGCTTTGAACGGACGAGCACCCACAACGCTTACTCAGCAAGACGATCTCGCTTACATTTCCACCTGGTTCCTCGATGTCTCGATTTTGGCCGTCGCATTATATCACCTCCAGGGAGAGGATACCTTCATAGACAGCGCATAGCGTCAAACACAGTGCGGTCAGCAGCGGTCGCCGTGTAACGCATAGCGCCTACAAGACTACATGAATACTTCACGCATTGCGTCAAACGGTGCGTTCAGCAGCGGTCGGCTTGAAAGGCATAGCGCCTACAAGAGTGTCGGGATACTTCACGCATTGCTTCAAAGTGCGCGATCAGCACGGCGCGGCGGTGGAAGTTAAAATTATTGAACCATATCTGTGATTGTTCTTTCATAATTTTTTCGTTCATTTCTTATCAATGGAAGGCATTGTCCACACTGAGACAGGTTTACGGAACTTAACTTTCTCGCCAAGCTCCGTGAATTTTTGCCAGTAGTGTTGACAGGGCTTCCGCAAAAAATGTATCCAACACGAGTAAACGCGTCATATGCATCCCTCTCCCTCCGGCACGTTACTTGACGGTTTTTATTGATGTTTCAAAACGAATGAGATGGGGGTGGCAAAATACAGGCGGTCCATGGGCGGCAAGTAGGTAAATCCGGCTCTGAAATGGATGTACTTGTGTTGAAAGGAATTACGGTCTAACGGAATTATGAAGCACGAAAATCTTTGTTATACATTTTCTCATCCTCCATAATTTTAACGGAATCCGACTGATGGCTGATCTGGTTATCGAAAACCTCGGTGTTAGGACATATATTATTATTATTCTTTTTGATGGTCAGTAAGTAGTTGAACATCACCAGCGGGCTGATTGTTGAAATTTATAGACAAAGCTATAGACAAAGAAGACCAAAGGGATATGGAGGGATCCTATTTGTGGAAGCGGGTGGTTGCAATGAACGTAGGAGGTAGGTAATATACTAACTAACGGCAACCACCGAGAGACCCCATAGTAAGCCCATCATTTACCCCCTTTTTTCTGCAAGAACCAACCGTTTCAGCCAAGGGGGTCGCTCCATACCCTCTTTGTCTTCTTTTTCTATAGTTCTATCTATCAATTTGAGCAATCAGCCCGCAGAAATTGATGCTGTGACTAACACAAGCAACCGATTCACATTTTCCATGTCCTCTCAACCACCCGTTTCAGCCAATAGGGTCGCTCCGTACTCTCTATGTCTCCTTTTTCTAAACCTTTGTCCATCAATTTGAGCAATTAGCCCGCAGAACTTGATGCTGTGATTAACACAAGCAACCCATACTCCTTTTCCATGTCCTCTCGAGACGCGTCCAGTCCAGTCTTGGACTTTTCCAGCGGCGGGCTGTTCCCATAATACCATTTCTGCAGTGCATGGACGAGCGGAGTGCGGAGTGGCCAGCGGCGGGGCCGAGGCGCCACCGCGAAGCTGCGCGGCGACCGGAGCGGTGCGTGGTGCGGTGACCGGTGACCGGTCGAGCAGTCGCGCATCGGTGGATTTGTCACCGACGCTCCTTGACGCGCGTTCGCCGTGCACGCCTCAGATCCCTGATCCGCTCATTATGCGCCGCTCATTGTTCTTAGCGCTCGCCCCGATATTTCACGGACTAATTCGATTAAGAATCAAGTTCGCAGCCACGCCGATTGCGAAACGCCTCCGCGGGAAATATTCATATCGAAATTGCGCCGCTGGGCGGGTACGGATCGCGGGCTGATCTCCCTGTTTCCTGCCTTCAGTAAAGCCTACATTTTCAAAATTTGATTTCATTCGAGAGTCGATCAATCCAATTCAAATGATTCTGATAAAATAGCAAAATTCGTCTTGTTTGTTAAAAAAAATTCAGGTATGCGAAAGGAATGTGTGCAAGAATTTTTTTGAGTCTTGTGGGTCATTATCGACAATTTTATGGAGCGACCGGAGGATTCTTTCAATACAATTTTCCGCTCGCACAGGGCCGGATTAAGGGGGTGGCCACATGGGCCGCACGGCGGCAAAATTAGGGGGCGGCAAATTTTGCTATTTTTTTAAATGCAGGTACACCAAAAATCGGATTCAGAAAAAAATTACATACAAGGAAAGGTGACAAAATCTCTAATTTCCTGAGAGTTCATTAACTTCTAATTTTGTCGTATTTCGGTGACACAAAAGACTGCGCACCTTTAATTAGTTGAGTTAAGAGAGAAACCAAACATGTAATTTGGCCTGGAGCGGCGCGGCGCTAAGAAATATGATGACGAGGACTTGAGATGAAAAGGAGAAGCCCTCGACGCGGCGCGGCGGTCGGCGTGTAACACATATTAGCGCCTACGAGACTGCATGAATACTTCACGCATTGCGTCAAACACAGTACGCTCAACAGCGGTCGGCGCGGCGTGAAACTCACAGTGCCTACAAGACTACATGAATACTTCACGCATTGCGCCAAACACCGTGTGGTCAGCGCGGCACGGCGGCGGAAGTTAAAATTATTAAACCACACTTATGTTTGTCCTTTCTTAATTTTTTTGTTCATTTCTGACAAATGAAAGGTCTTGTCCCCATAGAGATAGGTTTACGGAACTGAACTTTCGCGCGTAGTTCCGTGAATTTTTGCTAATATTGTTGACAGGGCTTACGCAAAGCATGTGTCCAACACGAGTGAACTCGTCTTATGCACCCTTCTCCCTCCGGCACGTTCACTTAATGGTATTTATTGATGTTTCAAAATGAATGAGAAGAAGGCGGCAAAATACAGGCGGCCCATGGGCGGCAAGTACGTAAATCCGGCCATGCACTCGCACGCGAAGGTCCATTTCCTCAAAACTTCACTTTGGCACTTGCTGGTGTCTTCGATGGCATTCTTGGCACTTTCTAGTCTCTTTGGTGGCACTTTTGGCACTCGCCAGTCTCGTCGATGGCACGGCAGCCGGCAGCCCTGATCCGGTCATTATGCACCGCTCATTGTTCTTAGCGCTCGATTTTTCACGGGCTAATTCGATTAAGTATCAAGTTTGCAGCAGCCACGCCGATTGCGGAATGACCCCATGAGAAATATTGACATCAAAATAATCATACCGCCGGGCAGATTCAGACCAGCCGACCGATCTGCCCATTTCCGGGATTTAGTCTCCAACGGCCTGCAGCGGTGGTCCTCCAGGCCCCAAGTTAATTTAGTTTTTAATCCGCCAGAAAAGTCATCGCGGTGGCCACGATGTCAACACCGATGAGTGATGCGCTTTTTGGCCCTGCTGACCAGGTTCTTCAAGCGGTGTCCTTCCGTCCTATCGCTCGGACCGCGCGAGCATTGAGCCGTGAAAATCTAATCTTTGTTTAAATCCGGAAAACGTCTAATCATTTATTCATTCAAATCGGACGCTCGCCGCAATGAGGTACGGATTAGTTCTCTCATCACCTCGAAAAATTGCCATTTTCCCTCGGATGAGGTCAACGGATTCGAACGTGGATTTTCTCACGATTTCACGGTGGACGATCAAACGATGACGTGGCTCCTAGCGATGCGGAAAACTTGGGAAGTCGGAGAAAAGATCCGATAAATTCCTCCCAAAAAAAGGAGAGAAAAAATGATTGGAATATACCTACTTTGTAGGGTAAGGCAATCAGCTTTTAGTGCCTCAATTGCTCTTCATTGACATCGCTCAAGTTTCCATTAAATCCAATTGAAATGATGCCGTAATTTGCGCGAATGCGTTTTCTTTTTCTTTTTTTCACATCGCCAGTTAATAATAATTTTGATGTTTCGGCAAAGTGCTCTGCGAAGATTCTGTGTATTTCCGCCTGCAGTCGGAACTGCATTTTTTTCTTGGAATGGCGCAAGGGTGCAGAATCTTCCAAGTTTCCAAATTTTCACGCGTCCGCCAGCTGGCTCTCCACACGTTGCTCATGAGCTTTCCACAAAATTTCCCAACAATCCAAGAAAACATGACGTTTTTCTTCTGTTTGCCTTTTATTTTCGACTTCTGGCTCCTCGAAATGTTCCCTCCTTCCACGTTTCGGGGCTTCTCCACATTTTCACGCGGCCAGCTGGTCGCGTGTGATCGGGCATTTTCTGCACCTCTGGAATGACGAAAGACCATGCTAAGTAGGGTTCCTTCTTGAGGGAAACAAAAGGTGACAACAGGGAGTTACCTACCAAATGAGAGAATGCCAGCTCCCTGAAGGTCCTCCGAAAGATAGGAACATTTTGATAGTGGCTCTTAAGTATGTGAACGAGGTGTCTATGAAAAGTGAGCCAATACGAAACAGAAGACGACCAAGATGCTGCTCCAGCCATTTAGGTTTTCATCCGTCTCGTCGTGTGTGCGGAAAAATTCGATATAATGAGGAGCTGTGACGCAGCGGCGGAATGAGTCTTTTCAGCTTGACGGTCAGTCGGAACCATTTCTTTGTGACGAGTGACCAGACCCGTTCGAATTTATGTCATCCTCCGCATCGCTTCACCTGAGTTTCGTGCCAGTCGACGTTGACGATAAGCGAGCGTGATTTTCAAGGACGTGGCGCCGCGCCGGCCGTGGTCAGCGCAGTATGGTCGCTCGTTGGTTGGTAACTCCGTGTTGCTACATTTTTTTTTTCTTCTTGTCGCTCCGCGGCCGCGGCGCATTGTCTCCCGGGGTGCGGGGTCCCCCCCCCCTAACCGGCACCCCCGCCCTCTTTCCCGCCGCTCTTGCCTCATGGACCCGCGAGAGGCTGTGCGGCCAAGTCGTCCGACGGTCGCTGTCAATCAGGCGGGAAATCCGATGGTTCAACGACAGAATCGGCAACGCCTCACCGAGGACGAAGTGGTACCGATATTCTCGAAATTATGTGAGCGCCAAAATTTAAAAAATGGAATTGTTTGGCCTCTACCAAGCTGCACCTCAAAGTTGATTGACGTTTAAGAATATGAAATTTAAAGGCCTCAGTTAAAGTTAAGATTGGCGGTTTTTACCAATTGGGTACGGTCAGATTCAGATATCATGATTTTTTCGTTTTTCCCAAAATCGTGTCGGTGGCTTTCACGTCTTTTGGAAAATAGTCGCTTCAACTGGACTCATGACATTCGAAGAGCGAAGAGAAAGATTTGAAACTTTGGAATTCAAATTGTCGTCGATATTGTTGTTACGGAGCCTCAAAATTGTAAGCAGGAAAAATGACTCTATCTACGGAAAGCACGCGCGGATGCCCCAAGTAAATTCATCCATGCTACCCTGAACAATTTCTTTACTTAAATTTGAATTGGCTCGTACGAAACTTGAATGTACGAAAGTTTCTCTTATCCTAAGAAAACTGCGGAAAAGCACACAAGCTTTATAAGCCCGAGATGGATGGTGTCCAAGACTCGAGTAGTACGGTAGTGGATTATAAAAAAGGAGCCCTGTCTGTTTTCAGCCCCTCCTCTAGCAGAAACAGAGTAATTTTAATTAACAGAGAAAACCTCGGTGTTAGGACATTAATTATCATTTTTTTTTTTTTTTTGATGGTCAGTAAGCAGTTGAACATCACCAGCGGGGCTGATTGTTGAAAATAATAGACAAAGCTATAGACAAAGAAGACAAAAGGGATATGGAGGGATCCTATTGGTTGAAGCGGGTGGTTGCAATGAACGTAGGAAAGGAATGCAATGAAACGGTTGCAATGAAACGTTGCAAAGGAAAAGAAAATGGATATTAGCGGTTTTCACATGAGCCAATTCATCCGCTGGAGCTAATGATCTTGGAAAATCCAATTCCTTCGACCTCCATCCAAGGCAGATTCCTAAGAGGCCATCTTGTTCGATGTCATCCACTTCCAACACTTCCAATTCTTCAATCGTTCGAAGGGNGGGGCGTCGTCGACGGACGGGCGCAAGGCAAGGACTGACCTGAGCTCGTTGGATCATGAGTGAACGGTCAACGGTACAGCACTGTGTCCACGGTGCTCAACAAGAGCTGTGGGGGGGGGGGCGTTTTGTATTGTAACGCCTCGTTACCTCACGCCTCGCTCGGGTCCGTTGCTGTGCTCGCTCCTGTTGCATCTTATCTGTGCCCGGGAGGCCGGTCGCGACGACAACGATGGACGCGCGATGTAGAGCATCTTGATGGCCGGACTCGGAACATCCATCACGGGATGAGCAGCCTGGAATCATATTTCCGCTGCGATGCGCTGTCAGAATGGGCCGTTTACTCCGAGTTAAATTCGGTAGTCGAAGAAGCGCAGTGCATACGATCATGGACGAGAGTTAATGACCCCGGACCAAAGTGTAATACATTCACTGTACACTTTACTCGAGGGAACCCTCTACGCATGAGGAGAGGGTGTCGCTAAGAGGAGTAGGCCCTCTTGACTGTTAGGAGTGGATCCACTACGAGTTCATTTTATTCTAAGGTTTGAACTACACGCACTAAGAAAAACTCGTCGTACTTACGGGCTAGATAGACGTACCGTCCACGTTCCGGGCTCTGAGGCCGAGAGTTTCGGACGTAGTACCCGGAGCAATCGAAGCTACAGTTTCGGGAAGTTTCGGGCTCTGAGCGCGGAACGGATCGCATGTCTATATAGCCCGTAAGTTTTTTTTTTCAATGCGTTATTTGGACTGCGTTTAATAGAAAGGAACCGAGTCTCTTCAGCTGATGCCAAATTTAATAGCGCTGAAAAATATAAAATACAGGAAAGTCTGAAATTTTTCTCCCCTTTCTTCCAACCACGGAGAAGCCACAGTATTTTGCCAAGAAAAGACCGCAGACTATCATATTATTTAACCTCTTGAAGCTTTAATGACGGGTTTATGAACGGCTTCTCCGAATTCGAGTATGTGGGAGAAAACGAATTCCGAGAAAAAGCTGCTTAATGCTTGCATTTTACATCCAGAGACAGGACGTCAAGGTAACAAGGCTGAAAATGGCCTCAGTGTCCGTATACCGCCGTTTCAATTCCATAGCGTCCGGACTGTATATTCCGCAAAATGGACGCGCACGCTTGCAGACAACAGTGGTGAGCAGAGGCCGACAGCAGTTTCAGGTTTTGTCGAAGACAAGGAAAATCGCGGAAAGCTATAAAAACAAACGAGTCCAGGACTCTATTCAGTACTGTGATTAATTATGACTAACTCGATATTTTTCCCAACTTGGCAAGTGAGATTTTTCCCTGGGACAAATCCTATGGAACGTCCTGCGGAGACAAGGACAAAAAGGGCGTGAGAGATATTAAAGGTTAGAATCTGAACCCCCAACAAGTACAATTGAGGGGCTCGCAGGATAAGGCACACAAGTGCAGTTTCTGCTATTTCGAGAAATACGTGTTTGAATTTTCGAAATTACATGGAGTCTTATGGCGGAAAGAAAGTTCAATCTAACTTTTTGATGCTTTAAAATCGGAAATTGGGAGCGAATTTTTTTGCAGAATATGCATTAAGACTAGTTTCATACTTGAAATCATTAATCTCAATTTTTTCAGAAACTGCACTTATGTGCCTTGGCCTCCGAGCCTCTCAATCACCATGCAATTCGTCGCTTGGCTGACATCAGGGCGTAACTACACATTGAGATGAGCCCAGAAAAACATCGAATTGTATGGGAGACAGGGTTCATTGCAGAGTGTAGTTACGCCCTTATGTCAGGCAAACGACGAATTCAGGACACACAGGAAAAAAAACACATTGGATCTAGAGTCCAAACTCTTGAAAACATTAACAAGAGAAAGGACTCTTGATTCAATCAGATTTAAGCTTAAATCAAAAGGAAATCCGCTCAAATTAAGAGGCTTGGTTCTTGATTTAAGCTTAAATCTGATTGAATCAAGATCCAATGTGTATTTTTTTCCAGTGCAGGCGAGCGAAAATGATTCACCTGTATCAATCTCATGGCCGTATCTCTTGGTGCGTAAATAAAAGAGCGGAAGTAGCCTGGGAGCGGACTGGGAGCCTTTGAAAATACATTAAGTATCATGAGCTGTGAGTTGCAACGGTGCCTTTGGCGTGGGTTGTGATTTAAGAGCTGCAAAGGGAAGATGGGAGCGAGAAAATAGGCGCAACAGGCTCGGGAACGCCGCGCCGCACAGTGCATCGAGCTAATAGAGAGGTCGGACATGAAATTCTTGACGAAAGCTACGAATTCTGATGGTTATTCCGTCACATTTTCAAGTTCAAGGGATGCTCCTAGATGGAAATGGAGATGTTGCACGTGTGAGGAATTTGTGATTTGACTACTGATTCTCTTGTAAAAGTTCGCGAGGAACACGATGGTGCCCCTAGTCTTCTCTGAAATCAACTCTTAAGCTCAAAAAAAGCTCTCTAGTTGAGGCCAAAATGGAGGAGATATCCCACGCTATCCTGAGAGTCCACTTCATACATCAAGACAAACTCTCCATGCAAAGATAGGGAGCAAATACATTAGCAGGGATGCCGTGTTTTCAGTTTTAGAGTCCTCAAATAAGGTGGCAGCCCTGTCAATGTATTTGCTCCCTATCTTTGCATGTAGAGTTTGTCTTGATGTAGAGGTGGACTCTCAAGATAGCGTGGGATATCCCCTCCATTTTGGCCTCAACTTGAGAGCTTTTTGTGAGCTTGGGAGTTGATTTCAGAGAAAACCAGTGGCGCCATCGTATTTCTCGCGAACTTTTACATAAAAGTCAGTAGTCAAATCGCAAATTCCTCACACATGGAGCATCTCCATTCTGATATTTATTTCGTCACATTTTCAAGTTTAAGGGATGCTTTTAGACGGAAATTTCCCGAGGAAACCAATGGAACCACCGTTAGACCTTTAAAGTTTTGTATAATCGGAGTTATAAGCGCTTAAAGTTTCCGAATGTTGTCCGACCTCTCCCATTGAATCGAGCCTTAGTGCGCCGCCGGTGGCGGTCCTTGGCCCTTTGGCCGCCCAAGTGCCACAAACCACGCTCATCTGCGGTTAATTAATTCGCCGGCATGACTCCGTGCGTGCCGTAACGCATCCCGGCGAGTATTGCCCTTCGGGGGTGCCGCCTACCCAACGGGGGAAGGGGTCGTCAGTTCGTCACGAAGGGTGAATGGGTTCGCGCTCATGGCCGCTGGGCACACTGTCGTCCTGAGGAAGAACGCCAGGCAGAACTGTCGTCCTGAGGAAGAACGCCAGGCAGAACTGTCGTCCTGAGGAAGAACGCCAGGCAGAACTGTCCTCCGCCTCCGTGTGCGAGTGCGATGCGCGAGTTCGGTTTTGTCATCGACGGTTCGCACCAGTGCTGTCGTTTTATTTTACCGAAGATTACTCCAGGGGTTCTTGCAATTAATTCCGATTTTCAGAAGTTCTAAGAAAAAATTCCGGAATACGCCCGGACTTGGTTCCAAAGATCGTCAAATTTACGAAGAAAAGGCATCAAGCTGTATCAATTAATCGGTCAAACTGACGAAAAATCCCGAAATTCCGTGAACATTTTGAAACAAGCTGGAAATTCAGGGATATTCCGAGAATTTCCAAGATTCTGAGTCAAGTTCCAAGAAATTGCAAGAGAGCCAACATTTTGAATTAATTCCGGAAAATGGCGGCATTGGTTGGCACTCTGGAACATATGGTTGATGGCACTATGCGATATTTACTCGTCTATAACTCGTTTTCCTTTCCTGTCGAATTTTTTGAATGTCCAGCGCTCATGCTAAGTATCAAAATACTTTCAGTTTAGCGCTCGTTCCGGCTTAGGGAACGATCTCATGGGTAAATTCTTGGAAATGCAGTAGAAATAGCGGACAATTTTTGGGTTAAAAATCTTGAGAATTAAAGAAATTTAGAATTTTCGAAGAAATTTTTCGCACGAGAAAATTGTTTTGTTGAACCTCATTATTCCACCCCTCGTTCCAGGTGCGTCAATTCTGTTGGAAATGTCGCGTGTCTCCTTTCCGGGAGTGAAAAAATGTGCGATCTGAATAATACTGCCTTGCTGAGGAAGAACGCCGTATGGACATTCTAGAGTTGCCAAATTTTCCTCAATAAAACGTCCATTTTTAAGGAAAGAAATGAATATTTTTCCTTGAAATTTTCATGTCCTTCAGGTGAAATTGCGAACAATATCATCCGAAAAATTAGAGGAAAAATGTTCATAAGTTTACCAGGAATTCCGTGTTTTATAAAATGAAATTTTGCAACGCCTAAACGCTCATACGGCGTTCTTCCTTAAGAAACGCGCGACCACGATCGCGGAGCCTGGACGCTGCTCGCGCTTGTGTCTGTGTCGCTTCCGGTTCCGGACTCGGGAGCCCGCTCTGCCAGATAAAATTAGATTCGGGAGTCCTGTAACTATGCAGAGCTTCGCTTTAAAAAAAGAAGTGAAAACTGCACTAAAAAAAGCTTCGCGAAAACAGTGTTCGGCGTGATTTCATCAGGTGGAGCCCCTGTTTTTATTCAGCGTGATATCAGGGGCCGCAAGCATTTTTCTCGGTTTATCCCTGTTCACTATATCCTATCGTTATTCGTTGAGTCCCGGTTAAACGTGGTGTCCAGAACGGAGAAAAACCGGGATTCATCAGGGAATCTGTTCCAAAAACCGGGAATCTCTTATTCTACCGCTTAGGGATCATTTCGTTTTCAAAGGAGGTCCACTCTGACCGAACGCTATTGTTGACTTTTTGAATGACACATTTGGAGCTTCAAATCCTCGAATTGAGAAGCTTTCATTGACCAGATAACGTATACAGGTTGTCTATCATCAGGATTTCCTCGATTCTATCAGGATCTAAGGCCAATTTGGATTAGAGGAAAAATCGATTGTAAAATCAGGATTTGAGAAATGTTCTCAGAACTTAATCCTAGAATTCTGCTTTCGCATACGCTTGTGGAGATATTTCAACTTTTCTCCGCAAAAAATCGGGATTTGGAAAAATCATGAAATAAGGATTTAGCAGTCAAAAATCAGGATTTCCCACGATGAAAAAAAACTAGACACCCTGGAAACACCCGGAACACTATCGGAATTAAAATTTTGAGTGTGCCCCAAAGAAATAGCTGAAAGATAAATTAGAATTGATATTCATATATGGAACTTTGGAGAGTTATATTGCTTTCCCGTACGGAATCCCGGGGAAGTGGAAGGAAACTTCGGTTTCTCATTAGGGAATGAGCTTCATAAAATCAGGGAAAATCAGGGAATGAGCCTGGTCAAAAATTCTAGACACCAGTAAAATTTCACGCATTTCCCTGAAGCCAGAAAGTCGAAACATCAGAGTTTTTTCTCCAACGCGTTCGCCTTCTGGAATAAACGTTACCAAATTGAATCGCCCAAGCGAATTGCTAAATTAAATCATAAATCACCATGAAACGTCAAATATTGATTGTTGGATTGTTCTCGGGCAGGGGGGAAAAACATAACGTATGGCGCAGGTTGAGATCAAGAGCACTCGGATCTTTCATCAAGCTCGTAAAACAATCCGAATACATACATACATTGATTTCTCTGCTTGGTCTCAGGTGAGGAATCGACGCTGTGACATCATTACGTAGCGCATAAACATGAGGGTAATCGTGCTTTTACGAGCACTTTGAAGACGACATTCCTCCGATTTTATTCTGTTTCATTGCCGTCGCTAAAAACGAATCGGTTTTTTTTCGCCCTCAGCCCGTAGCGTGATTTAATCTTTCGACGGATTGATCCTAAAGCGTGGAGTGTCGCCGATTAGACTGCAGTGAGGATCTGCGATTTTCACGAGGCTTTAACCGATTATCAAGACGGGAGAGGGTTTCCTCCCCATTGTTTTTGTTTGATACTTTTTCGCTCTTTTACCTATTTCTTTTTCTTCTGGGAAATATAGATGCAACTGCGGACTGATTATTAAAAATGATAGACTAAACTATAGATAAAGGAATCATAAGCAGTATGGAGCGATCCTATTGGTTGAAACGGGTGGTTCTTATGGACTAAGAGGGGAAATGATGGAATAATTGTAGGGTCTCTGATCGGTTGCCGTTAGTTTGTCTATTATTTACCCCTTTTTGTCTATTACAATCACCCGCTTTCGCCAATAGGATCCCTCCGTATCTCTTTTGTCTTCTTTCTCTTTGTCTATAGCTTTGTCCATCAATTTTAATTATCAGCCCGCTGGAGCGCTACTGCGATTAGCACCGTCATTAGCACCGACTATTTTTATGCGTGTACTCCACTAGTTCAAATATTCCTTGAAATCTCTGGAAGATAATCCTTCTAGTCTCCTCTACTGCATCAAAATGCCTTGTCTTCCAGAAACAATGGAGGATTTTTCCAGGCGGAGGACATCTCTAGGAAAGTCTCGAAATGCAGCCTTGATTCCATCTAATAATATTTATCAACTCTTGTTTTGAAACATTCTATTTTTCCCCTCGCTGTGGTAGCTCCATCCATCGCAATAATTGATGATAGAAGAGTCCTCTTCATCTCAGGAAATCACCGCAGACCTCCATCTCCTCGTCCCGAAGAATATTATCTGTTCGCTCTCCTTTGTTTTCCGCAGCGTGGAAAATACGATGAAAATCCTGTGACCTTTTTGATGCACAATCGACTGTTTTGCATTTCTATTTTTAGCGGCTCGGCCTGCAGATGCTCCTCCATGAACTGATGAGAGTGGGAATTAGGATTCCGCACCAGGAGAGCAGGAGACAAGAGGACACGTTCATTTCAGCGTTGTCGCTCAGCTTTCATTATTTGGACAGAGTTTATCGGAAAGGAACCAACCCTCATTTTTGAAAACATTGAGTTAAGAATGTGCTTGAGTTTCACTAGCCGTATATTTTCTCCCGCTGAAAACTGAAAGTCTAAAAATGAAAAAAAATTTGTGAAAAGAGGGGTTAAAGTTCATTTTTTACATCGAGCCTTATGCAGGAATAAAACTTCAAACCTCTTTTTCTCAGTTTCAACTTAATGTGGGTTGGTTCCTTTCTGATGAACTCAGTCCATTTTTTATCTCACCGAGCCACGAGGAGAAGACGCCGAACAGTGCATCTTTATTGCGAATCATTTCCCCCATTGAATAAACCTCGTTCCCTGTTGATAGAACGAATAATGAGCCTCCCTCCGCATGTATGTTGGGTGCTAGTGGCAACATGGAGAACAGCACGTGCGGCCGTACCCCCCAGACTTGTTTTTTTAGCGCACAGCGAATCTTCTATATCTCAACTTTGGTGCTAAATAGACGTGAATTATGGAACGGCTTGCACTCTCCTTATGATAGGTCCTTTTACTCCTCGTTCCTTTTTTCCTCTTTCTTCTAGGACCTCTTCCTCCGTGTCACTCTTTTTTACAGAAAGTGGGAGTCAAAATACGCGGGTAAGAGTTTTAACTCTCTTGAATTTTTTTTCTTCCTTTGCATCTCGTGTACGAGTACGGTGAAATCCTTCAATTAACTGTGAAATGGTTGAACAGTGGAAGAAAATTTTCGTTTTTCCGAATGTTTTCCGCCCTGCTCTGCTCTGCTGCCAATTGAATTTCTTCCAGATTTTTTTGCGTCTCTGTCCAACTCGTATTTTACTAATAATGCCTTATATTGTTTAGTAGCCTTCTCCCCTCCTCCCCCAAAAATTGAGGTACTTATTTGATTTCCAATACGGCAAATGACGACCACACCCAAAATTTTTGACCCACCTCCCGAGTACGCTTATAAGTGGATGGACTCAAACGTTGCCTCCAACCATCGAGACACCGAGGTAAATCTTCGAGTGTTTTTACTCATAGGTTGCAACTCTGTCTTCCGGCCTCGGAATATGAACCAAATCTAACTCACAGAAATTCGGCACTAGCGTGTAAAATGGGCGAATTTCGGGTCCGAACCGGCAACATGATTTCACCGGTGGAGATTGCGGCCGCGGAAAGTCGAGTAGATGTCAAGGGCAGTAGACAAATTAAATCGCACAATTATTTGAAGTGAGCAAGTGGTATTTGTGTTTCATTTCGCGGTCCGCAACCCGCAACTCGCACCGCGCGCGGCAAAAACGAAAGACACCCCCTCCTCCCTCCCTCCGTCACTCCACACATCCTCGACCAGCCGAAACCAGACGAATAAATTATCCATTTTCATTTTTATTCCCGCTTCGGCTCTCGCTTTTATCAGGCCTGCTCCCCGCACGCCAATTTGCACATTTCGTGCCCCTCCACCTCCTCCCTGATTTCACCTTCTTTTCTTTTCTTTTGATTGGAAGGGATGGCGCGGATGGATTCACATATGTTTGAAAAATCAACAGTTTTCGGCAACATCCCCCCCCCTTCTCATTTCAACGGAATAGGCGGTATTCTGACCTGTCCTACCCCTTATCATGCCCTCCTCTGTCACGATTCAAAGAAATGTTAATGGAGAAACGTTTTTTTTTTTTTTAATTTTTTGGAAACACATGGCTCGTAACGAAGCTTTTCGGCGAAAAGGCTGTATTATGGTTGAAGACAGGGCCGGATTAAGGGGGTGGCCACATGGGCCACGGCCCAAGGCGGCAAAACTAGGGGGCGGCAAATTTTGCAATTTTTTTAAATGTAGGTAAAAAAAAATCGGATTTAGAAAAAAAAATTACAAACGAGAAAAGGCTACAAAATCTCTCATTTCCTGAGAGTACAGTAATTTCTAATTTTGTCGTCTTTCAGTGACACAAGAGACAGCACCTTTTACTTAGTCGAGTTAAGAGAGAAAACCAATCACACAATTCGGCCTGGAACGGCGCGACTTAGGGAGAAATGATGACGAGGACGTGAGATGAAAAGAAGAAGCCCTCGGCGCGGCAATCGGCATGTAACATATATTAGCGCTTACAAGACTGCACGAATACTTCACGCACTGCATCAAACACAGTGCGGTTATTGTGGTCAGCGTGAAACGGATAGCGCCTACAAGAATACATGAATACTTCACGCATTGCGCGAAACACAGTGCGGTCAGCGTGGAACGCATAGCGCCTACAAGACTGCGTGAATACTTCATGCATTGCGCAAAAACACGGTGCTGTCGGCGCGGCGCGGCAGCGGAAGTTCAATCATTTAACCAAATTATGTGTTTGTTCTTTCATAATTTTTTCGTTTATTTCCTATGAATGGAAGGCCTTGTCCATTAGAGATAGGTTTACGAAACTTGACTTTCGCGCAAAGTTCCGTGACCTTTTGCTAGTAGTGTTGAAACAATGTGTTCAACACGAGTAAACGCGTCTTATGCACCCCTCCCCCGGTGACACGTTCACTTGATGGTTTTTATTGATGTTTTAAAACGAATGAGAAGGGGGTGGCAAAATACAGGCGGCCCATGGGCGGCAAGTAGGAAAATCCGTCCCCGGTTAAAGACTTTCATAGATAATCGGATAACCTTTTTTTATTACCTAAAAAAAAGAATGAAAGAAGAAGAAGGGTCATTTCGTCAAAGGTTTTTATTTTACTTAAAGGCAAATTTTAGGATTGAACATTTCAATAGCCTACTCTGCTATGAACTTAAACTCAAGTGCAAATAGCTATTTTTGGTTCTCCTTTCTGTCAATTCCAAAATTCAAATCAACAGGTTGGGGATATTATTAGATCTCGACAGTATAATGCTCGAATTGGGCTTCCACAAGTGTTTACTGCTCTTCTTGAAGCAAACAGTAATAGTTAGCACTGTATGGAACTCATTCTGCCAAAAGAGGACTGTTCGTGGTGCATTGGTGAATCCATTAAACAAAGATCGTGATTTTTTTAGCCATTTTCCATAAGTACCAATTCTTCGTTTTGCTCTAGCTGAAGTTTGCAACAGGCCCCACACTGAAAAAAAATCCTCGGCGTTTTTACCAAGGTCCGTTGGTACCTTTACCATCTCCCTTTTTTTACCAATTACTGGTAATTTTACCAAGACAGACTGGTAAGCTTACCTAAAAACCGGTATTTTTACTGTTTTTTCAGGTAAGAATACCACTTTTATTGGTAATCAATTCCCGGTAACTTTGCCATTTTATCTTGGTAATTCTACCACAGTCGATAAAAAATATTGGCTTTTTTACCAAGGTCCAGTAAAATTAACGAGAAATTTCAAAATTTTACCGAGATTTCTCGATAAAATTACCATTTCCATAAATGGTAATTTTACCAAGAAAAAACTGTGATCAAATAGAACCCTGAATTCTTGGTAATTTTACCCTTTTCTTAGTAAATACACCGATATTTTTGCACATGATTCTCGGGAGTTATTCTTGTGATCTTACGCAACCAGGAAAATCAGTAGCAGGTTCCAGATTTTCGTTTCCATCCAGGATTCCTGAATTCAGGGGCGCCCAAGCTCATTAATTCGGAGGTGGCACACGGTCCCGTCGCCGAAATGTTTTCATTCGGAATTCAATTGAGCCGCGAAAACTAACGCGGGAGCTATTATCCGGGCAGCTCTTAACTGCCGCAGCTTCCACCCGGGTGAATCCGCTCGAAACGGGAGCAGGAGCGCGCGGGACCAAGTTCATCTAATCGGGATCGCGGCGAGAGGGGCGCCACGTATCAACGAAGGAAAGGGCGCCGTTTACATTCTGCGGCCTCCGTAGCCGGATTAGGGCGCCTCTCCCGAGATTCCGGGTTCCTTTCCGCGAATCGTCCGTCGCCCCCGAGTTCGACCGAGGAGCTATCCCATTCGCACGGAGTTCTGATTGGATTATGTTGTACAACTTCGCCGTTGGCCAACTATGCAGGAGATCCGTGCTTTCGTGCCCGAAGCGCTTGCAGGGTGTCTACAAGTCCGGACATTGTACTGGTTTTTTAAGGGCAGTCCGGAAGTACTGAAGAAGAACGGAAATCCCGGAAAAAGGTTCGTTCACTTTTTTTCATTTTCGTCTCAATTTGAGCGATAAATTCAAATTTTTGAAAATTTTCTAATTTCGTCAAATGGAGGTACTGAAAAAGCACTGAACTTTTTTGTTAAGGAGGTACTGAAATTCTTGAGAATGTCCTAAAGAAGTACTGTATTAGCACTGATTTTTGGCCAGCCTGTTTTAGTAGACACCCTGTACATGCGTTTTTCCTCTTCGGATAATAGGAGACCTTTCACGATACCTTATGGAGACACCGTTAAATATGACTAATTTACAAGTTAAGGGCCTTGTATCATGTGTTTCCGATAAAGTTTTCATTACCTAACAATACTCAGTTTTAAAAACATATCAATTTGGTTTGAAAAATGTGAAGAAGTCAGGAAAATGTCTGTCCTTTTGCTGAATGTTCCGAATCCTGTTAATTTAGTCGAGAAACCTTTCTCTCGGTTGATAGCAGCCTGTTATTCCTTACCATGTAGGCAGAGTACTAAGGTTATTCAGCAAAGGTGCTTTTTATTTATGTTCGTCGAAATTTACGAAAAGAAAGACTCGACATGTACGAATTTTAAATCTCGTGTTAAACGTGACGTTGGCAACGCGGCCGGAGAAGACAAAGCGTGAAATTGCGCTCGAGCAAAATTAAATCGTACTCTCCCGAATTTCCGACTACCACCCCCGCACCCCCCGCGCTCCAACCTGTGACGTATGCAACACCCCCGCCCCACCTCGCGGGGGAGGTTTGCGCGAGCGTCCACAGCCCGTCTTTTGTTTTATGAGCGTTTTGATATGATAATAATTTCTGTTTCACCGCCCCCCCTCCCCCCATCGCTGGTCAGCCCCGTGCTTCACTGTGTTTTGACTGTTCATTTCCCCGATTCCAGCGACGCTGAAGTCGGGGTCCGTTGCGGCTCGGCCTCGTTTCATGTTCGCTTCGCTTTGGCGGCTCGTTCTGCCGTCTGGCTCCCCACACCCCTCCACGGCACACTCGCAGTTTTATCAACTGAGTTTTTTACAAGGGATATTGAAATTTCGAGTCCATGCCGGGGAACCGAGCGGAGATTCCCTTTCGACTGAAATCAATCGTATTTTCCCTCGAGTTCTGACATCGGTTTCAGTATCTTTGGCTTTGTTGGAACTGCAAGCGTGCACTGGAAAAAAAACAAATTGGACCTAGAGTCCAGACTCTTGAAAACATTGACAAGAAAAAGGGCTCTTGGCTCAATCAGATTTGAGCTTAAATTAAGAACCGCGCCTCTTAATTAGAGCGGATTTCCTTTTGATTGAAGCAAAAATCCGATTGAAAGAAGAGTACTTTTTCTTGTCGGTGTTTTTAAGAGTCTGGACCCTAGATACAATGTGTTTTTTTTTCCAGTGTGCAGAAGATGCCCGATCTTGCGCCCCGGGCGCTGGAAAATGTGGAAAAGCCCCAAAAACTTCGTAAGGTGGAAGGAGGGAACATTTCGAGGAACCAAAAGTTGAAAATCGAAGGAGAAGAGAGGAAAAGCGTCATCTTTTGTGAGATTGGTGGGAAATTTTGTGAAAAACTGATAAGAAAAATGTGGATAGCCGGCTGCCGGGAGCGTGAAAATGTGGAAGCTTGGAAGATTCTGCACCCCTGGTTGGAAGTCGAGTCGAATTAGATCCTCTTTCAGGTAAATGAGAAGATCTAGAGAATAAAGGATAGTTATTCAGAAAGAGAGGGAAATTTGAAAACAACTGAAGATATAACCTAGAGGGGGGGGGGCAAGTCTAACGTACCCCGTACAATTCAGCCAGCAGGGTGGAAATTAGAGAATGCACCTTCGACAAAACTATTATCATTTTCATATCGAATTATAGGGTGCAATATGCACATCGAATTTGATTACTATGCGTTGGTTTGTTTTCGGAATTTTCTCTCCAGAAAATTATTATTTTCAAGAACTCCGCATTGGTCGGTAGCCGAAGTCTCGGCGTGGTTCAGCAGTTCGAACTTCGAAGTGGTCGATACTCACCGATAAAGGCTTTTTTTATCAAAGATTTTGAGATTTCCAAACTGAAGGTGCCGATAGAGAAAACTCGAAAAAAACACCACAAATAGCTTAGCCACTAATGTTTCAACTGTATACCTGTGCTTTCTACTTTCTGGGAAAAGGCGATTTTTTTAAGGTTTCGTGGAGGCACTTGGTCGGAAAACAAGGTGACTAGGAGACGTTTGAGTTGGTAATGGTGACTGTTTTCTAAGAAGGTGAGTCAGTTGCCGGCCGTAGAACCCCGGGCCAATCGAGCGACGCCAAATTAGGCGAAACAAGGTTAGGTGCATCTTTGTCTTGGGCTCACCCCGTGCGTCCTAAATTAAAGTATCCTCGTTGGTCGCGGTTTAAGACGGTACATCAAAGCGCCGCGCCGACTTTAAGATGGACCAGCTTATGATAGGAATTCCGAGCGGTGCGATTTTAGCCAGTCGAAACGAGTTAATTGATTCGCAGGACTGTTTTCCGTAGTCCGACTAGTTTGGTCTTCGGATCAGCGGCGGGCTTGATTTGTGATCAGGAGGCAACAACTTCTTATCCGCGATTTAGGGTCTGATTTCTCACGACCAGCCGCTCTGAGTACGTGGCTTTGGTAATTTTAACCGGTGATTTTCAAGCGTGTTCTTTGTCAATGAGTTTTTATAAATCGTTCGTTTAAGAGTCCAGACTCTTAAAAACATCGACAAGAAAAAATGCTCTTGATTCAATCAGATTTAAGCTTAAATCAAGAACCAAGCGTCTTAATTTGAGCGGATTTCCTTTAAGCTTAAATCTGATTGAACTAAGAGTCCTTTTTCTTGTCAATGTTTTCAAGAGTCTGGACTCTAGATCCAATGTGGTTTTTTTCCAGTGTACGTAAAATTGAGGACATCATTTTTCTCACTTTATCAACCACGATAAAAAGTCTTTTAAGTATATCCATGATGTGGAGGTATCAGTGACATCACAGTTAATTTTTTGCTTTGAGTCCAAAGGGGCCACTTCAAGGGACTACATTCGTTCTTGTGTCAGAATGACCCGTATACTTGAAGAGGGCAGTTTCTTGTCGATTGATTAAACTTTGACTGTATAGTCAACGCACAACGGCATTGATTTGAGAAAATTTTTCCCCCAATAAAGTCAATCAGATCTTTTAGTCCGGAGCAGCGTCATCCATCCGGAGGGAAAACCCTCGTGAGCAAGGGAATGAAGGTGCATTGGTGACAGCGCGGCGCAGAGATGCAACTATTCGTACTTGATGGATGACCGTGTTGCGTCGGCGAAATGGAAGGCGCGTTTGCGCCAGGCGTGAACTGCAATACTTTCACTCTACGCTGCCAATGAGGTGTCGAACGGTGCTCAGCGATTCTAAATGAATTCAACGGTCAATGGCTGTGTGAGCGTTCAAGAGGACCATGTAATCACGAAATGAGGCCGTTTAAAAGAGACGTCGAGAAAAGAGGGAATCTTGAATAATTAAGGAAACAGAAAGAGATGAGAGGATGAAAAAGAGAAAGTATAGAACAAAGGATGGAATTGTCTGGCCTCAAGCATGCAAGTCAACGGATTCACTCGGAGCTCCTTCATTTCGTCGGATATGCAACTTGATCTCCGGGGAGTTACAATAGTTGCTCGAGGTTGAAGTAAACTTTCGGCAGCGGCGCGGGACGCGGAGGCAATTGCTATCAAACTGCCATCCGATGAATTTCCCATCACCCTAATTCCAAAATGCATCCCAAATGGTCTATTTGATCGGTAACTAGTAGGGGCGTTACCTCTAATCCTTTGAAGTCTCGGCCGAAAATAATTCAATTGTTAAGCCCTGGATAGACGTTCAAATTCCGAACCAATTCCGATCAAAGTAGACATGCTGATGACTGATGGTCACCATCTACCATCAAATTTTGACGGGCCGCACTTATTTGTTCAAAGTAAGATCAGAATGGAGTGCCACCATTCATCATTTCCTGCCACAGGAAACATTTCTGCCAAGTTTTCATTTTAAAATGGAGCAAATTAATGAGTTTGAGACCGATGACCCCCGACACTTTGATGCTACTTTGATCGGAATTGGTCCGGGAATTTGATCGTCTATCCAGGGCTTTAGGATCTATCATCATATGAAAAAGTCGGTTAGACGCCACCCTTCCAAGTCCACACAGGAACTCAGGTGAAACTTCCGGGACCCACTTTGGGGGGCTGTGGAGTAGTTAGAAAGAGGGAGGGGGAGTCGTGGTCAACGGTCACGCTGAGGTTGGCGGGGGCTCAGTGACATGACGCTGGACCAGGCGCCCGGGGCGGAGGCGGTGGCGGGTGGGGTGGCTCTGTCATATGCATGTGGGTGATCAATACGCAACCAATGACCGCGGCGCGTCGGCCTCTGCATGGCTTTGCCGCGGCGGCGGCGGCCGGCGAAAATCATGCATGCGATTTAATGAAGACCGAAATGTTACAGCTCTCGCATGAGCTTAACCTCCTCCTCCTCCTCCTCCCCCGCATAGACTCTCACTCCGTCGCGGTTATGCGTGGGTCCCGTAACACCGGCGAGGACTTTGCTCTCCGCGGAGAGGAACTTAATCGACGAGTTGATTTTTTAATGGGATAACAGCGGTAAAAGATTATTGAGCTCTTGTGTTCCACCAGAGGTGCCCGACTGACGTAATGCACTTCTCCGCGTTGTCGGACCTCCCGTGATCCACACTGGAAAAAAACACATTGGATCTAGACTCTTAAAAACATCGACAAGAAAAAGTACTCTTGATTCAATCAGAATTTAGCTTAAATCAAGAACCAAGCCTCTTAATTTGAGCGGATTTCGTTTTGATTCAAGCAAAAATCCGATCGAATCGAGAGTATTTTTTCTTGTCAATGTTTTCAAGAGTCTGGACTCTAGATCCAATGTGTTTTTTTTCCAGTGTATGCTGCCATGCTGAGGAATAACGCCGTATGAAACTTCGTGGGTTTCCAAATTTCTTTCGGTAGGTAAAATACGAATTTTTAGGAAAACTTGTAAACATTTTCCGTCCAATTTTTCAAGGAATTTTTTTCGGAATGTGGTCTAAAGTATCAGAGAATTTCAGGTAGAAATATTCATTATTTGCCTCCAAAATTATTGTTTCAAGATAAGCAATTTGGCAACTCTCGGATGTTCATACGGCGTTTTTCCTTAGCACGGCCGCCTGGTGCACCGTGCTCTAGCCTTATCAATCATACTTCGTGTGGACATTGCTGCTAAATTTGTTGAAGTAAGATATGTAATTTTTAAAGGAAATTTATGGTATTTTCCCCCGAAATCTTCAGGTATTTTCGATCAAATCGCGTATAAAATCCTCTGAAAAGTTGGAAGAAAAATACTACTCCAAGTTCTCTCAGTAAATTGGTGTTTCATCAAGTGAAATTTGGCAACGCCCGAAGGCTCATACAGTGTTCCTCTTTAGTATGGTCCAACCTCAAATTCATTTCATAACGTGTGAAATTACTTTTGAGAGTGGTTATCGACAATGAAGTCCAACGTCCATGGTGGTGGTTGAAATTCGACTTGGAGAATCGCTTTTGTCCTTAAGGTGTTTTAGAACGAAAGAAACCAAAGCTTAAGCGAAAGAACCTTCTAAGGACCTGCCCAGTTTCAACGTTTTAACTCTTGATTACGGTGATTTGCTCTGGAAGTTTGATTTTTAAATTAAAAGTGTTTCGAGCGTACTTAATGAAAGTATCTTTTTAATACCCGTGACGAAGTTTGCCTGTTTCGGGCGATCCTCATATGTATTATTAATATATTTCAAGTTTAATTTTCTAGTAAATTGATCTCAAATTTTGTCCTCTCTGCAACTCCATGTGCCACTCTTTTTCGCTTTAAATTGACACCCAAAAAGGGCTGTGAATCGTCAAGTTTCAATTTATGGCCAGGGTTGATGCTTCATGAAAGTCAGGAAAATAAGAGTCAGAATTCAGACTCATTTCCTGGAAGTGCTCCCAGCTATTAATTGAATGTCTCTCAAAAGTGGAAATGTTATCGTTTTTCTTTTACCTCTCTCCTTCTCGCCTCTTCCCCGTTTTTTTAATAAAAATTGTATTAATAGTTTTGCCTTTATTCTGTTCGCAGGTGAGTATCCTCAGAAGATCGAATAACTTTTCATCCCACCAGTCTAGCGTTGTGCCTGACTTCCGAACAAGAACGCCTGGTTGCCCTGCGCTGGTGTAAGTTAAATTCGATTACAATTTTTTGCGCATACCTCCGGAAAATTCAAGTTGAGGATCTAGTCATAGTCTCGTCGACAAGTCAACGATTTAATCCTAGATTTTAAGAAAACCTGACGTCTGAGTGAACTAACTCAATTTTAAATATAGCCTTGGGTGAAGGCATAACATAAGAAAAGCTGACCCCTGAAAGATAAACGCGTTTGATTTTTAAACATTTTTCAAGCAAGAAATAGACTGGAGGAAAGCCCCAGTCGGTGATTAGTGCAAACGATGACATTTTGTCCGTAGAGTTTAAAAAATAGGTGCGTTCGAAATGTTGCAGTTTCCCCTTTGATGTAAAATATGGAATCAACTTCTTCTGGAGAAACTAAATGTTTCATAGAGAAACATTTGCACAAGCATTTTTTGCAACATTTTTCAAAGCAGGGTTGCCGTGTTTTCAGTTTTAGAGTCCCCAAATAAAGTAGCAGCCCTGTCAATGTATTTGCTCCCTATCTTTGCATGGAGAGTTTGTTTTGATGAAGAGGTGGACTCTCAGGATAGCGTGGGATATTCCCTCCATGTTGGCCTCAACTTGAGAGATTTTTTTGAGCTTGGGAGTTGATTTCAGAGAAAACCAGTGGCAACATCGTGTTTCTCGCGAACTTTAAAATAAGAATCAACAGTCAAATCGCAAATTCCTCACACATGCAACATCTCCATTCTCGGCTCGCCCGAAAATGCCCGAATTTGTACTCGGTCTAATTGGTTTGCACTGACTTTAATAATAATTCCTGGAGGATTCTCTCAATATTAAGGCCAGGAGGTCGCCGGATATCATTGTTAGCGGTCTCTCTTTTCAGACCGTGCAAAAATGGCTACGAATCCTGTTTACTGAAGCGAAAAGCATCGGAGCCCACTCGTAAGGGTTCATGAGCGCCAGTCATTTCAAAGAGCCCGCAAAGTTGATTCGTGGAATCCGCGCGCACGCAACTGCCGTCAGCGGTGCGGAAAAATTTTGCACGGTTTTCGGCGGACGCATGCGAGGAATTCATAGAAAAATGATGATCTTATCGGAAGCGGGCCCGGATTCGGGCTTGTGCTCATTCCTTCGACTTCCGAAACTACGAATTACGCGGGCTTTCGACCGGGCGTTGACAGATTGCCAATGATTCTGTCTCATTAAAATTTCGAATCTCCTCGTCACGTGATTTAAAACTAACCTCCCGCTCCGCATGAAAGATACCAACCAGATACAAGAGACCCTCCACGCGCAATTCGGCTATAGTGGAAGCTTTTACTTTCCGGACTTCAGCATTAAACTGTTGATTCACGTACATGGTTGATATTCAGCAACGTGTTGGCAGTTTCGTTTTGCAAACAAGCCGAAGTTTATAGAATCAAAAATCGGAAAAATTAGAGAAGCTGAAAACGAGAAATTTCGTAGCAATTTCACTCCTCTTGTCCAAGTGGACTACATTTTGCAATTAGGAATTATAATTTCTGGCTGAGTTTAGAAATAACGTACGGACCATCTGTTTCCCTCTACACATAACCTTTTTCACGTAGATGAGCCAGAAATTATAGTTTCGAATTGCAAAATGGAGTTCAATTAGTACTCACAAGAATGAAAAATCCGTCTCAATAAACTCGTTTCCTTAGATTACTCAATTGACTTTCGAGACTTTGTTTATGTTTTGATCCAATTGATATCGATACAATCGTTTGATGTATCGAATACGATCTATTGGCCGTAGTACTACGCAGTGGCAACTTGGATGGAACGACTGAACGTGTTGGTCTGTTCGTGTCCCGATGGAACCCGTCGGGAATCATTCGTCCCGTGTGTGTACGGTTCGTCCAGCTCGCTCGTTCTCTTTGTGCACTGGTCGAGCTCTCGGCGTTTTATTGCGATCGCGTTTTGCGTTTCGCGTTTCGATTCCTATCTGCGGCGGCAGGCGGGAGGGGCGGCGGGGATCGGCGAGTAAAGGTGCGCGGCGCCCATCCGCAACCGATGGCACACGCCACTCGGGTGATAGGCCCCTGTTGCCGCGTGGACCGAGACGGAACAATAGCGCCTCGTTCGGAAAAAGCTAAATAAACAAACTAGAACTTTCAGATACGACCGGAGTGCGATTTGCACGAAGTCGAAGTTGTGTTTGTGTCTCCCCTGCACCGGAAAAAAAGGATTTTGGATCCTGAGTTCAGACTCTTGAAAAAATTTACAAGGGCAGATTCTCCTGATTCGGTCGGATTTTTGCTTGAATCAAGAGCCCAGACCCGTTTTTCCAGCGTATTTCCTTTTGATTCTAGAAAAAATCCGATCGAATTGAGAGGATTTTTTCTTGTCAAATTTTTTAAGAGTCTAAGCTCAGGATCCAAGAGCCTTTTTTCCCGGTGTGTTTTGCATATTACAACGATGATAGCTACTTGTACAAGAAAGTTGAGAACTGATGACTAAAACCAAAGGGCACGGTCAAATTTGAAAAAAAAAATCAAATTCATCAAATTATTTCAAAAATAAAATTAAAAAACGAAAGTTGTGATGCATTGCAATTTTCATGGGTCGAATGTCTACTTGGCCGAATAATTGACCCAGGCTAGGAAGTTCGCACAGCGGAAGACAGAGATGGTTGCCTACGAATTGGGAGTCAGACCTAAAGTTACTAGCGTGCACCAATACTTATCTACTTCTTTTTAATTATACTGATAGATGTTTTCTCCTCTTTCCAACGACTAACGTGCCCTCTCCGTTACGAATACAAAGCCAAGTGAGAATGTGTCAATATGTGCTCTCTACTAGTGATCTAAGTGGTGGAACTTTCTTTCAATCATCCACGAAAGTATGCATTCAGCTCTCTCAATTTGACCTGAACGATAAGGAAATCGAGTGAGGAACTAAGCACTCCTTCATTTCGGTGGTTATGCAATGTGAGCAACTTGACAGTCCTCGAAAGGAAGATTGATGAGGCGTAATAGCAAGGTATTCGAAAAGGACTACGCACAAGTTCACTTTTTCCAACTGCATACTCATTCAAAAAGGATTACGCACAAGTTCACTTTTCCAATTGCATACTTATTCAAAAAGGACCACGCACAAGCTTACTTTTCCAATTTCATACTCAGCTCCTCCTGATCAGCTTCCAGGAACGAGGCCTTCCCACAGCCGTCGGAAGCTCCGACTTGGCAATACAGTTACGGAGCGAGTCCAGTCCATGAAAATTATAATATGGATTCCTAAGCGAGTGCTAGAGCACTCCAGCTTTCATACTCGGATTTTCCTTCTGCTCTCCTCGCAATCGCGCGCGCGTAGTCTCATTTCCGGCTCTGTTTGTATTGCGCAGATCGTATGCTAATCCTCTGCCCCCGCAACCCCCCGCCCCCGCGATCCCCCGAGTCGGCGAGCAGTCTTCATCCAAGTTTTCTCCTCTGTCGCAGTGTGTTCGTGGCTCGCTTTTATGAGCCCCCACTTTACCATGTCTGCCGTGATAGCGAAGACACCGGTAAGTGCATGCTGTGATGAACCTTGAGCCACGTAAAAGCATGTGCTAACCATAGCTCATACAGAAATGCACTTTGCTCTCCTCGCAATCACAGCAGACGTCGAGACCTGCAAGAGAATGGGCTTCTTTTCCCAATAGACCGAGTCTATTACCCCGTCACTTATTCCTTCGAACCAAAACAGTGACCCTAAAATCCGGAAAATTTGGGGTCGTCTGTCGAGTTCGTCGTAGTTATCGAGGTCTCATAGGGAATCCTCATTTTTATAGGTAGTATAAAAAAAAACTTAATAACTTTACAGGTCCATCATAGTTAGTCTGCCAATAAAGAGCCACTGTCGGTGGGTTTGTTAAACTTTTCTCCCGAATTTAAATGACACCTCATCAGCATATAGCGGAGCATTGCGAGTGAATGCCCCGCGCCATCGCGCCTTCAATTTTGGAGGACGCAACGCAGACATCCATCGAGTACGAATAGTTGTATGTCTGCGCCGTTGTGAACGGGCTCCTTTCCCTCGCTCTATTCCCGTATTGTGTTCATTTCCGTTTGTCTCGGTTGTAGTGGTGCTTCAAGGGCTACGTGAGCAACCCAGTCGAAGATAGGAGACGCGCAATCGGTCCTCCTTTTTAAACTTTTCTCCAAAATCTGATGTAGAGCGACACCTCGTTGGCAGTGTAGAGCATTGCGAGTCCATGCCGCGCGCCATCGCGCCTTCAATTTGGGAGACGCAACACGGACATCCATCAAGTACGAATAGTTGTATGTCTGCGCCGTTGTCGACGGGCTTTCTTTCCTTTGCTCTACTACCATATTGTGTTGGTTTCCGTTTGTCTCGGTCGTCGTGGTGCTTCAAGGGCCACGTGAGCAACCCAGCCGAAGATAGGAGACGCGCAATCGGTCCTCCTTTTTAAACTTTTCTCCAAAATCTAATTGCGAGCGACACCGCATTGGCAGTGTAGAGCATTGCGAGTCCATGCCGCGCGCCATCGCGCCTTCAATTTTGGAGACGCAATACGGACATCCATCAAGTACGAATAGTTGTATGTCTGCGCCGTTGTCGACGGGCTTTCTTTCCTTTGCTCTATTACCATATTGTGTTGGTTTCCGTTTGTCTCGGTTGTAGTGGTGCTTCAAGGGTTACGTGAGCAACCCAGCCGGAGATAGGAGACTCGCAATCGGTCCTCCTTTTTAAACTTTTCTCCAAAATCCTATATAGAGCGACACCTCATCGGCAGAGTAGAGTATTGCGAGTCCATGCCGCGCGTCATCGCGCCTTCAATTTTGGAGACGCAACACGGACATCCATCAAGTACGAATAGTTGTATGTCTGCGCCGTTGTGAACGGGCTTCCTTTCCCTAGCTCTATTACCATGTTGTGTTGGTTTTCGTTCGTCTTATTTTTAGTGGTGCCTCAATAATATGCATTGATCAAAGGAAGAGGAGCGGAAAAAAAATGTTCGAGTGCAATTTTCTTGTTTTTTGCAACGGGACCTCTACACTGCCGCCATAACATTTTTAGCGTAAATGCCTCAGAAACCAAGATACACAGAGAGAGATACACGGAGAGATACATCACTCATTTATTTGCACCTTCAAGCGGGGAAACGGCAAATCGCTAAGTTGCTGTGACATTCGCCCGTTTTCTTCTCTCCATTCCACGACCGGAGACTTTTTTATTTGCCGTTGATTGTATTACCAAGCTCAAAAATAGTTTTCCTTTCTTCTCGTGGAATGGAATGCCTATTGAAAAGGGAGAATGCAAGTGAGCTCGATCGTGTTGAATGATCTATCACCCATTCGGATATGCGTGGATCTTTAGATAGGTTGTTTGCGCCATGTTGACGTAACCTTTAATGGCAAGATCAACGGATCAACCCCTTCACTTTTTGTCCCAAGTTTTCGAAGCGTAATTTATTTGCATGACGGAGGCGGGAAATATGGGTGGTGCTGTTATTTCAATTTCTATGATTTCGAGATCATTGTCTCTAGGTTTCAATCATAATATAATTCTGGAACACTTAGCGTATTATAAACGCCTTTGACAAATCTAAATATTTTAATTAAAAGGGGAATTTTAGTAGCCAATACATCGCGCTTAATGCCATACATCGTAATATTGCACAGACATTTAACTTCTCTCTCTTTCCTTCTCTCCTGGTCATGTGTATAGAAAATAGACGTAGTTGTATCCAAGTATATTATTAAATTCGAATTTTTTTCTTTTAAAATAATCTGTCCAGTGTAAATAATAAAACAGTTAAAAAGAAACTTTAAAATATTAGTTTTCAGAACGTCATGAACTCGTCAAAATTTTCGCCTTTGAGTTTGGGCTGAATAACGTCGAACCCCGTTGGTAAAACCAAAAATATTAATACGTCGGAGAATTCAAAAGTAATTGCTGAAGTATTTGATAGCTAATTAACGGAGCGGTCTCCTACGTTTCCATTGTTCTCATGGCGAGAGTAATGAGAAAACTGAGAGACATTTTACGACCATACCTTCCCGTCCGGACACCAATTTAATTGGGTCTTAAAATTGAGATAGGTGCGCGGCTGAAAATAGCTGAACGCAGAAAGTATAACTGCTTAGCAATGCAGTTAGCTTCCTTGTGTGCATGCGTCGTAAATCACCCAACTCATAAACAATCTCTGGAAAAAGCATTCAAATAAGTTCGACTGCCCGCCGCACCCTGGTCAGGACCCGAATCCACTCGAAACAAACCACTTTCGGATGTTCTCCTAGACTTTTCTAAATTTATTCTCCAGACTCTCTGCAGTTCATGAGAATGTCTTTTTCCTTCATCAGGGTGTCTACAAGTCCTAAAATAGTACTGATTGTCTAAGGGCGGTCCGGTAGTACTAAAAAAGTGCGGAAAATCCGCAAAAAGGTCCGGAATTTTTTTCATTTTTGTCGCAATTTAAGCAAGAAATTATAATTTTTGAAATTGTCGAATTTCGTCAATTGGAGGTACTGAGAAAGCACTACATTCCTCTGTTGAGGAGTCACTGAGGAGAAACGTTTGTGCGGATTCCCTTGAAAATTTTTAGGAATTTGCTTCGTACTGTGGAGAAAATTCACTGAAATTTGCACGAAAATCCGCACGACCGTTTTTACGTAAAAAATTAAATTGCCGAATTATAAATTTGGCACTAGCAGATGTGGCTTGGTGCCTTCCTGTAACGCGGTCCATCTAACCCTCTCGTGTTGAGTCGGTATGCCTGCATGGCATTTCATTTTGTCTCGTTCGTTTTAGAGTCCCTTTATACTGAGAGTCAAGACAATGTGAATCCATTTCTGATTGGTTCCCGTATTTTAGGCCTTCACAGTGTCACAAACGGGAATAAAGATTACATTTTCGCCGATTGCAAAGATTATAATCTGGAATGGACCAGGGAATTAAGGGTTCGGCAAGGAACAAACGAAATTAGAGAAGGAACGGAGAAAGGAATTTGAGAATGGGCCGATCAAAGATTACAAAGAACGTTCAGTTTCTGTAATCTTTATTCCCGTTTGTGACTCCATGAGGGGATGTTGTCTTGACTCTCAGTATAAATAGAGTCCCTTTATACTGAGAGTCAAGACAAGTCGGCTCATGGATGTCACAAACGGGAATAAAGATTACAGAAATTGAACGTTTTTCGTAATCTTTGATCGGCCCATTCTCAAAGACCTTTCTCCGTTCCTCCTCTCATTCCGTTTGTTCCTTGCCGAACCCGTAATTCCCTGGTCCATTCCAGATTATAATCTTTGCAATTGGTGAAAATGTAATCTTTATTCCCGTTTGTGACACTGTGGAGGCCTAAAATACGGGAACCAATCGGAAATGGATTCAAATTGTCTTGACTCTCAGTATAAAGGGACTCTAAGTATAAAGGGACTCTAGTTCGTTTGATTTCTTTTCTGAGCCTTACGCAGCAGAGTCCATACTACCGCCCGCCTTATACAGGGGCCTTATCCTAGGAGGCATCGTGCGGAGTGGTGCACCGTCATGCGTCACCCAGTACAAGCTGGACGTGCACCGAGCGTGAACCATGAAATGCTGTCGCTGGTGTCCGCGTCCGCACTCGGCACAATTTTATTATTATCGTCGTCGCAGTCGCACCTCGCACCTCGCACCTCTCCGCCGGATTAACTCCCAACACATGAACCTCTCCCGGCTCCGGGTCCCCGGTCCCGGGTCTTGCACCGCTAACTCTTCCCGCCGACTCCAACCACATGAAACTAATACCTAGGTGCTTACCCGCGACCGAGGCGTAACACACCCTTCCGCACCTTTCGATAACCGCGGGGGGTTTTCGCTCCATTTTACTGCCGTCCCGAGGAAAAACGCCGTACGAACGTTCGAATGCAGGGTGTCTACAAGTCCGGAATTTCCGGAAAGTCCGAAAATAGCACTGATTTTTTAAGGGCGGTCCGGAAGTACTGAAAAAGTGCAGAAATTCCGCCAAAAGGTCCGGAATTTTTCTTCATTTTTCGTCATTTTTGAAAGTTTTCGAATTTCGTTAATTGGAGGTACTGGGAATTTTTCTGTTGCATGAGGAGGTACTGAATTTCATGGGAATGTACCGAAAAAGTATTGAAGAAGTACTGATTTCTGGTCAGTCTGTTTTCGTAGACACCCGTTCAAATTCCTTGTTCGAATGATGCCAAATTTACGCGCAGAAAATCATTATTTTTGAGGGGCCTTATTCATATTTTTCATTGAAATTTTGAGACAATTTAGATTCAATTTTGAACAAAATTTTCTGAAATTTTGGAAGAGAAATGCTCATAAATAACCCTGAAAATTCAAAATTTGGCAAAGCCTCGAGACTTACGGCGTTTTTCCTTAGCACGGTAGCCTAAAGCTCTATCTGCACGATGGTTTGAAATAGAGTATCTATATAGTATACAGGGAGAGAACAGAACTTGCCGGTAAGAAGAGTTCCTCTTGAATCAAGGAGGAAGTCGTGTACATCAATTGGAAATCTTCTTGGCGGGAAAATCAAAGATATTTCTACTCGAGTCCAGTCACTTTTTTCAGATGCATGTGTTTTTTTGTCTCTGGTTTTTAATGAATGTGCTTTCTTCGTGTATGACCCAGTTTTTACATTTTCATGAAGGCAATTTTGAGAGTTTCTCCGTTAAATATACAAAGAATCATTGTAAGTAGCCATGCAGACTGCTGTCCGTAAAGTCAATCGGATGTGGGGAGAATCTCTAGCCATCTGAGGTGTGGTTTTTTTGTGAACGAAGGAACTATTATTTCTTTCCAACGCGCAAGTAGTACACTTTTTCGTAATAATGTTTCAATATGACAACTGTTGAGTAGATGTAGAGCGTTATCTGTGTATAGATCTAACTTCTTGGGACGGTGCCTCACCTTTTCCCGAAGTAGGTTTTGCATATTTTAATACCAGTTGCTCGTGCACGGAAGCACTGACATGTCTAAATTCTGAGCATTTTTTTGCCCCCCTCGAAACGAAGCTAACCGTGAACAGTTCAGTTTTCGGACTAAACTTGTAGCGCGATAACATCGGATTTTGTCTTGATAATAAATCGAGAGGCATTAGCATGTTCTAGGAGCCCAAAAAAAAAGAGGAAAACGATGAGAAAAAAACGGAATATCCACTCATCTCGAAATGAGTGTTATTCCTGTTGCACTCAGCGTGAAATTTTCGTCGAGAACATTTCAGGGGTCGAATAAGAAGAAAAAATTCTAAACCTGGTAAGCGCCACCAGGCGTTGCTAAGATTTGTGCATGACGTTACCTACTTTAGAATAACCTATGTGACCTCGATAAGTGGACTTTTTATTAGGAAATTTTCTTCAAATGTTGGTCTAATTTTCATGACGAGAATGATTATTCTCAGGCTTCTGGGGCTACGTTAAGTGAGAGAAACATTAACACAACCTCAGCAGCTCTTGATGCGTACTTACGAGGTTTTTGAGTCTTCATTCCTTTGGAAACCTCAGTATCTCTGATGACGCGGCTGGTTAATGTAACAAGATTAATTAACACCGATAGAAATCTAGCACTGGCTACTAGATTTCTAGAGGGTCATTTTATAATCTAATTATAACAGACATTACTTTTTATTCACATATTAGCAGAGTAAGTTGAAAGACAAATTATCGCCATGGGGCTACCAATTTCGAGAAAAATCACCCTGGACGTAGTAAAGTTGGTAGCAACTGATAACCGTTAATAGTTGGCAATGGCCCCCTCCCATCGTCAAAACCAAAACAAAGCGCCGCCATTTTTGGGTCCTTAGGCCTCCATGGAAAGTGGAGGGGTGAGATGTCCAGACTCTCTGTGTTAAGTTTCCTTAAGGATTGGGAAGATGTTCGGGAGAATCGCAGCACGGAAATATCCAGCGGGCTGATTGTTGAAATTGATAGACAAAGCTATAGACAAAGAAGACAAAGGGGGTATGAAGGGATCGTATTTGGTGGAAGCGGGTGGTTGCAACGGACGGAGAAGGCGGGTAATAGACAAACTAATGGCAACCTAAGAACCACTCATTTCAACCAATAGGATCCCTCCATGCTCCCTATGTCTTCTTTGTCTTCAGCTTTGCCTATCACTTTCAACAATCAACCCCTAGGAATGTGACCGGAAATCACGGGGTCCTTCCAGTATTTGGAAGGAGTCGACCGGTGTTAGTCCATCATTTACCCTTTAAGTCTAGCAGAACCACCCATTTCAACCAATAGGATCGCTCCATACTCCCTGCGCCTTCTTTGTCTACAGCTTTGTCTATCACTTTCAACAATCAGCCCGGAGGAATGTGACCGGAAATCACGGGGTCCCTCCAGTATTCGGAAGGAGTCGGCGCTGGCCGGCGTTTGCCCGGGGAATGACCCGCGAGCTACCAGCGAACAGTGGTCGAACGTAAGCGGTAAGCGGGCGTGTAAGCAGCGCCACACGGCGCGCGTGATCAGAATGGGCAACGGCCCGGCGCGACGCGGTGCGACGCCACTCGGCGCACGTTTTCCCAACGACGTCCATGCACCGGGTACCCGGGATCTTGCTCGCTGCTCCATGTTCAATTTGTCACTTTACTTCTCCGGGGTTTTTTTGTGCCTCTTTTGTCTCTGTTCTCATCCTCCCGTGCGTGCTCCGTGCCCTTGCGGACCGAGAAGTTGGCCCGTTGCGCAACTCCGCCCCGGCCGGAAATGCCGCGCGCTTCCCAGCCGAGGATGGACCCCACCGATCATCCTGCCGACTTGACTCCTTCTCGGAATGAATATATCAGCACCTCAAAGCCCAAATGGGTCTGCTTCAAGGTTCCTAGCGATTGAGATGATAAGAAACAACGCAGGGGCTGTAATTTGACGGGGAAACCAACAGACACATAAGAATTTAGGAAAAAACACGGAATTTTGGCTGTTTACGGTTGTGACGGATGCAAATTTTAAAATTTGGCCGCCTGATTAATCCTATCGCTGAGTTCTGCCTCCTCTTTTCCTTCATTGTGGACCCAAGGATAAGAGCAACACAGAAACTGGGAAACTTTATTGCAGCGATTTCGAGGTTTCAGAAAAGCGGTTCAAGATGGTACTTCTAAATTTTGTATACATACGGAGCACTTACAAGAGATTCTGTTGAAGGCACTAGCCCATAGCTCTCAACTATTGAGTCGTGCACCAGGGCCGGATTAAGGGGGTGGCCACATGGGCCGCGGCCCATGGCGGCAAATCTAGGGGGCGGCAAATTTTGTACTTTTTTCAATTGTAGGTATAAAAAAAAAAAAAAAAAAAAAAATTGGATTTAGAAAAAAAAATTACAAACGAGAAAAAGCTACAAAATCTCTCATTTTCTGAAAGCATAGTAATTTCTAATTTTGTCGTCTTTCAGTGATACAAGAGACAGCACCTTTAATAATTAGTCGAGTTAAGAGAGAAACCAAACACACAATTTGGCCTGGAACGGCGCGACTTAGAGAGAAATGATGACGAGGACTTGAGATGAAAAGGAGAAGCCCTCGGCGCGGCGATCGGCATGTAACACATATTGGCACCTACAAGACTGCACGAATACTTCACGCATTGCAACAAACACAGTGCGGTCAGCGTGGAACGCATAGCGCCTACAAGACTTTATTTAAAAAAATAACAAGACATTACGATTCATAAATATGCCCCCAACCCGGTCATAACTTAAAATCCACTGATTAGGCGACTCCCTCCGTGTAATGCGAACGCTTCTCCTGAAATGCTCCCGTCTCTCTCTGGATACCCCGTTGCAGTCGCGAAGACTCCGAACCTCGACCACCGCAAACAGAAGCCGAATCTGGGTCAAATGCAATTTTTTTCGCGCCACCCATTTTCGCCTGGAAGCAAAGTCCCCGGTGCAAAACCTGTTCCTTTCGATGAATGGTCCCGCGCGCGGTTGCCGGACCGAACGATAAATCAAGCGGTCACAACTCGGAGGTATCCGTCGATAAACTCGGTCCAGTCCCCCCGCTCGGTAGATAGCCTCAGTGCCAATTTCATGACCGCCATGAACTCGGGATTGCCAAATCGCACGGCCCGGGAGCCCCGTCGGCCGACAACCGGGGGAGCTCTGGCAAATGTCGGTGAACTTGGATAAATTGAAGCTGTCATCGGGCGCACCGCACACGCGAACTCTCCCGCTGTGCGAGTTGGGGGAAGGGGGGTGGGGGGCAGTGACTCAGTATTGAATGGAACGGGACGAAAACCATAAGGCATGCGCGGTACCGCCTGCAGGCTCGTAAATTCGTGGTGCGGAGGTGCAAGTAGTGTGGCCCAACTTGAGAATGATCCCGGTGTAACTCTCAGAATCGAATGTCTTATAGGGCTTCGCTAGTTGCGCTCCACGAGCTGCTGAAATACTCAGGAAATTGTGGATACGAAAGTCTTGGCGTGTACTATTATTTATTTATTTTTTTCGTTGTATGCTTTATCCGTTTCCTTTCCTCTCTTAGCTATCCCTGTTTTTATATGTATCATCCTCTTCTTCTATCTCCGTGTCCTTTTTTTTTTTTTGCCCTCCTTTTTCAAAAAAAATACTCTTGATTCAATGGCAAGTGAGGCTGTAAACTCAAAACGCTCTTTGAAGACTCGAAATCATGCTTTAATGGGGTGTCTACCGTAAGTAAAAATTGGTAAAACCGGAGAATATCATGATTCTTGATGTTATCTGAAAAATCTATCATGGATCATGAAATGCTGACGCGTTAAGAATTTTCCAAACATTTTGATACATTTCATTAAATACGTTGGTTTTTTTTAAATCAAACGAGCGCCAATTTTTCCACACCAAAAACCAGGAAACCTTGTCCAAATAATCAGAAAAAATCAGGAAAATCCAAAATGAAATTCTAGTAGACGCCCTTTTAAAACATCTCAATATTAGGGAGAATAATTTACTTGAGATAAACAGAAAATTTCAAGGAGCATCTTAAAGGCCCGACCCAATTTGCTGAGGATGCCGAAGAAATCAATAGAAGTCGACAGGCTGATTAAAATTGGAATAAATTATTCCTAGATAGGATCAAATTGAGGTGGGCACGGCTGATGGGCTCTGTTCGAAACGAGAGTGCCCGTTAATCGAGGCGAAACAAATTCTAGGATCCTCGCGTATTGAATTCCCATCACGTTGAAGTGCGTGGCGCCAAAGCCGGCAACGCGGTTATTTGCAAGCACACCAATTTCATTAACTTCGTTCCGTTATCTTCACGTCGTCGCAGAGTAAGTGCAAGTTTTATGTATAATCTAAACATCGGGTTTAAAAGACAGTGTATGAAATTGGTTCGCGCCAATCGGCCGTCGCACAATGGTCTGAAATTCAATCTGAACCAAGCTATACGAAGGCGCGCTTCCTTCCATTCTCCGCGTTGAAGGATGTTCCTCCGAAAGCAGACATCTCGCTGTATAGGGAAACGCCACAGTTCTCATCTTTCTTTAGTGAAGTTACCTGTTGATTGATGTTCTTTCCCCCGTGACTTCTTATTTTTGGATTTCTATTGGAAAAGGGAAAAGGATGTGAGGAATCTCTACAAAAAACACTAATATTGTTCCTATACGTTTTTAATTGAGTTGTTGGCGAACGCACTCGTATAAACGGGGAAGAAGTGTCAGAGGTTATCCCCTAAAATTGTGGCACTACCCCCAAAATTTTGGATGGTATGAGCATTTCCAATTAATTGTGGTAGTACCGCAACTTTTGGGTTAGTAACCTAATTTATTGGGGTAGTACCAAAATTAATTGGGATACAACAACAATTAATTGCAAGTGCCCAATTCCGTGATAACTAGATCAAACTCTACTATGCTAACGAAGATGCTCGTTTACGATATGCGTATTTTTAGATGAATTCTCTCCTTCTTAACAAACAATAATTCGGTGAAGCATCAGGTTTATGAACAACAACAAAAAAAAAAAAAAAAAATAATAATATTTTCTTCTATGATCGAGCGCAATTATTTTTTTCAGTAGTTTGCTATTTCATAACTACTTAGCTTGTGACTGATTTAGGGGATACATCATTTGGACTGCATTTTGCAACTTGGAACCATAAATTCTGGCTCTTATGAAAAAACACTTCTGTGCATAGGGAAACTAATGGCACATACGTCGTTTTTAAACCGGGCTAGAATTTACAGTTCCAAATTGTAAAATGTAGTCCATTTGGTATTCGATTTACTCCATGGCTCAATGCAAAACAATGAACGTCCGAGCTCGAATGACAGCAGATGCCACAAAAATACCGTTAAATCAACTTGGATCCATCGAAAGACGTTACCATCAAACGAGTACCCAAGAGTGCATCATGTGTGCACTCGAAAATCTCCCAGGACGGGGCAGCGGGTCCCGAAGACCAGGAACCTCCATTTTTAATCCTGCCGCTCGTTGCCGAGCACCGAAAACACAGAAATGAGCATCTAATCTGTATTTTCCCCCAGCCATTGTGCTGTCGACCGGCCGTAATCAGAGGGAAATCATCAGCCGGAGAGACAGCGTGGAGGAAGAGATTCGGAGGAGTCTGATGTCTCGGACCACTTGTTGTGGTGCTGAGCGGGGGGCGGGGGGTGACGAGGGGTCGGACGGACCCGGAGGACCACGTGTGAACAGTCCAACAGGTGCGCTGCTGCGCCCGTACCTGTTCCCGAACGCCCCCCTCCCCCCGGATCGTAGGGAGCTGCGTCCAAGTTCGGACCAGGGTTGCCGTGCCGTCGCGCGGGAATTTCAGGGGCACAGCAAGAAAAAACGCGTCGGGCTCCAGTCTGGCAATGTCGGTTCCAAGTCGAGCAGCGGCGAGCGTCATTTCACCCTGTTGAACGGCTTCATGCTCGGGGCGACGACCAGAGGCGTGCGATGAATCGATTAATCTGCCATATAATCTTTGGGAAAGGATCGATTATCAGAGCCCCTTATTAATCGATTCTTTACCGAGGCTTCAGATGGGGTAACATCGATAGTTCGACCAACGCAGCGAGATCGGGACCGTTCTCGTTGAGACGATGGAACTTCTCTCAGGAGGATTAGCCGACGGTCGGGTCGGATTGGAGCCTCTTCTTGGGTTGGTAAGAAACGATCTCTCCTGAATCGTCACTAACGCATGAAATACACAGGAGTTTTATCAAAATTAGGCGGGAACTTTTGTCGACCTCATGACCTCTATCGAGAGTTTGATTGTTTTGAGAGCTTGAACGCATTGGCCGAACCGGAGATGGTATATCTTCGAAGGAGGGGTTTGCTTACGGATGAAATAATTAGAATCAGCGTAATTGGAGTTCATTTTGTCACTAGGAACCGCAATAATTTCTGGCTCATCCGTTCGAACACTTCTAATGTGCCAAAGGAAACTAATTGTGAGTACATCATGGAAAGAAAAAGCACGAGGTGGTCGGATGATATGGGCATTTCCAATTAATTATGGTAGCACCCCAATAAATTAGGTAACTAACCCAAAGGTTGCGGTACTACCCTAACTTGAGTTGCGGAACTAATACAATTAATTAGAAATGTCCACATTGTCCAACAAAATGGGGTAGTACCACAATTTTAGGGGATAACCCCTGACACTTTTTTTTTTCCTTGATGCATACGTGGTCTCTAAACTGAGCCAGATACTGTTTGTCAAAATGTCAAAATGAAAGAAGAATGCTGTTCAGGCTTTACATTTTCAATGGAATAGAGAAAATTGGACAAAAATCAAACCGGTTTCTTTTTTCTTTTTTTTCAAGTGTGGCTCGAAGACACATTGCGGTTTTCTTAGTATATCAGAAACCACGCTTACTTCCTTCACACACAAACCCACTATACCGAAAATACGTTTTTATGAATCGTAAGTAGTGTAATTCGTCCTATCAAAACGCACTTGCCAAAAAAAGTAAAAAACTCTAACGAAAAAGCACTGGAGTTCTCTTTCTGCAGTGATAGTTCGTAATAAGTACCAATAGTAGAAACAAAACAAGGAAACAGTGGAAACAAGGCTAAAATACATAAAATTACACGGAACGTTTCGGTGTCTGACGACACCATTATCAACCGCTAAAAAAGTACAAAAACACGACGTACGTTCCGTGTATTTTTATGTATTTTAGCCTTGTTTCCACCGTTTCCTTGTTTTTTTTGCTTCTACTATTTCCGTTTTGGGCTGCCTGTGTACCTTTTTCTTTGTTCCAAGTACCAATATCTAGTATAAAATAATATCTATATTGACAAGAAGTGTTGAAATATGTGTACCTTTGTCTTTGTTATAAGTACCAATATCTAGTATAAAATAATATCTATATTGACAAGAGTTGTTGAAATATTACAACACCACCACACACCTTAATCTCCTTATCAGCCCATTAATTCGAACAGTGCGGTTTATTTCTTTCTCGAATCGAATGTTGCTAATTGAATCTCGTCCCGTCGAATGTCTCCATTCTGACGCCGCGTCTGAAACAGTGGCGTGGCGTGAATGATCGATTATCGATATTTCCCCATTTGAAGCTATGGTAAAGAATCGATTACTAAGGTGTTCCCTGCGAACACCCTGATAATCGATCTTTTTTCATAGCTTTGAATGGTGTATCAATCGATATATCGCAAAGCACGCCACGCCACTGGTCTGAAAATGCCGTCGGGACGTAAGGTGAACGACTCGATGCACTTGCGGCTCCCGATCCGAATCGTCTGGTGCATTCACCTAGGAATTGGCCAGCGGAAAACTTGAACGGGTTCCAGTAATCTCTGCGTCTCGGGATGAGCTTCCACGAAATCCGAGCGAATGCGGCCAAAAATTCGCAAAGCTCTCTTGGCTGCGTGACAGTCCGAATTTAGAGGACCGACGATCTATTCGCTGGATCGCCGCGCCGGATCGGAAATGATCGCGAGCTTTTTGGGGAGTCACGTGGCGATCTCGATGCGTAAATATTTTGAGACGACTGCTTCGACGTGAGCGTAATTCGTGTTTTCATCATGATTGTATCTATAACTTGGTCTATACTTGAAAAAAAAAATGTCTCTTGGGTCCTGGGTCCAGACTCTTTAAAAATTTGACAAGATAATTACTCCAGATTCAATCAGATTTCGACTTGAACCGAGAGTTAAGTCTCTTAATTTAAGAAAATTTTCTTTTTGACTCAAGCAAGAATTCGTTCGAGTCAAGAGAGTTTTTGCTTCTCTTCGAACTCAAATTCGAGTCAGTCTGGACTTTGGATCCAAGAGACTTTTTTCCCCAATGTATAGGCTATCCCAAATGTCTACTTTTGAATTCCTTAGTGATCCCAAAGTCATTGAAGAAAGAAGATCGATTAATTGCTTAATTTATTTTATAATTCTTCTCCATGCAAAATTGAGCTGTATGTGAGCATTGAGCATTCTATCCCACAAGCTTTAGGTTTTTGTTGCCACGTTAGTTTTCTGTCCGTCTCTCCTTTTTTCAATGCTTATTTTTTACAATCAATTTCAAATTATCATCATGTCTGGAGCGCTAGACCTTTTTCGAGCCTTTTGCTCCGCTCCAGAAACCACTAAAAACGCATCGTCCATCCCCTCGAAATCTGCCTAAGTGCCCCTGCCACTTGATACCTGTATAGTATCATAACCGTCTAATTGTATCGTTTCGCCAATTTACTCCATCGACGATGGTAGTTTATTGTTACCGCTCAATCGGTCCATCGAACACATGAATGAACAGATGGCTCTACCCTCGGTCTCCACGCAGTCGGCTGCATTGATGCCTCTCAAAATCATGGACGCTCCTCGATACGAGATGAAAATTCGTGCGCGGAAGTCCACTCATGGACTGTCAATAGTATAGGGCGTTGTTCTGTTCTGTTCTATTAATTGCCAAGTCTGTCTGTGCTTGTCCTCAACTTTCGCGGTTGCTCTGGTACAGCCGTGCCAAGGAAGAAGGCCGTATAAGCCACAAGACGTTGCCCAATTTCCTTTGTTAAAATGCGAATTTTCAGGGAAACCCGTGAGAACTTTTCCTCTAAACTTTCATAGAACTTTGTTCGCCATCGAACCTAAATTATCCGGAATTTTTATGAGAAGATATCCATTTTTATGGGAAGATATCCACAACTCTCCTCGAAAATAAACATTCAGGGTGTCTACAAGTCCGGGAAGTCTGGAAACAGTACTGATTTTTGTAAGACGGTTCGGAAGTACTACAAAAGTACGGCAATTCCGCGAGAAGGTCCGGAATCGTTGTCATTTTTGTCGCAATCTGAGCGAGAAATTCAAAGTTTTGAAATTTTTCAATTTTCGTCGAATGAAGGTACTGAAAAAGTACTGAATTTTTCTGTTGAGGAGGTACTGAACTTCTTGGGAATGTACTGAAAAAGTACCGTAAAAGTACTGAATTTCAGCCCGCCTGTTTTAGTAGACACCCTGCACTGGAAGAAAAAATTACATTGGATCTAGAGTCCAGACTCTTGAAAACGTTGACAAGAAAAAATACTCTTGATTCAATCGGATTTTTGCTTAAACCAAGAACCAAGCCTCTTAATTTAGCGGATTTCGTTTTGATTCAAGCAAAAACCCGATTGAATCAAGAGTATTTTTTTTTGTCAATGTTTTCAAGAGTCTGGACTCTAGATCCAAAGTGTTTTTTTCCAGTGTTTTATCGGAGGAAATTTGGCAACTCTCGAATGTACATACGGCGTTCTTTCTCTAGACGGCAGCACATATCTCCGGCGACGAAGAAGGTTTTATTCGGGAGGATTGCCGGAAACGGAGGCGATGATCCGCCGGATGAGGGCAGTTTTCACGCACGAATTGGCGATCGACTCCAGTCGAAAGGTGCAACTCATGGCGAGTCCACCTCGCCCGCGGCTTCGTAGCTTCGCTCCTCTGATACAAGGACTCATCTCTATCTCCACATGGGCCCTGGAAAGCATTGCGTTATGTGGACAACAGGGCTCACGAGGAAACGAAGTCGCGTCCCTACGTTGGAGGGACGACGTTAATAAGTCGGGATGAGTCCCATATCGGAGCCGTGCAGATCGGTTCCGCCTTTACTCACGCTAGTGAATCAGGAGACACTGAGGCTCAGTAACGCAGCGTTGCCGTCGTCTGGATATCGTTATTTGCTCACGGTTAGGAGCGTTATCGCGGATATTTCCCACGATGGTTTCCACCGAGTTCGGGGAACTTTTGGCGGCGTCGCTATTTGCTGATTAAAATGTTCCAATCGCTCGATTTAAGCCTTGGATTAATGTTGGGTTTTAATGAAAGTCATCGAGCTGCGTTGACCCTTGAGACGTCCAAATTACGATCGTTGACTTCTCTCGTTGACTCGAACCTGAAGAACTCCGCACGCCTGTAGCTGTGGCCACGCGCGTCACTCAGTGCACAGCCATAGGCAGAATCGCCTTCATCTGATCGGATATGCAACGCGCGCTCCTAGGAGTTAATATAGTGGTATCTGATTTTGGGGCAAGTGGACACAGTATCCGGAACTCTCGTCGTGCCATTATACAGCAACTCAAAGCACAGCTTCGTAGAGAGGATCGCCTTAAATCAAGCAGATATGCAACGCGCATTCCTAGGAGTTAAAATAGTGGTATCAACACACACGTTTCAGCCAAGCCAATCATTTTTGCCATGGATATTTGGTATCCTTCAACAGAATGAGTTAAATTAAAGCGAAACTTATTAAACCAAGAAATACAACTATTTTGGCGTTTCCCGAACAAAGGAACATAACTTCATTCCAAGGTTGCAAAATTGACTCTATCAATTCAATTTTTTACAACGAAGCACCTGCGCAATTTTGTTTTATTAAAGCTTTATTATTTTATCTCGAGATCGGAAGAAAAATCAGTGAAGTTTTCGTCTAGGGGCTCCCAACATTCTCGTGGTAAAAATGCGCGGGAAAATGTGGCATCCTTGAAACGCAGTTACGCTCTTTCGTGAGGTAAATGACGAATTGTTTGCTTTATAATTGGACTCCATTTTGAAGTTATGAACTAAAATTTCCGGCCTATCATGAAAACACGTATGTGCATAAAGGAACTGATGGTTAATACGTTGTTTCTAAACTGAGCCAGAAATTATAGTTCCTAACTGCAAGATGTAGTCCTTTTACTCTTACGTACATTTCCAGAAAGCCCCGATATTGTCATAATCCTTTATTTTTGAATACAAATCCGGCAACTTAGCTGGCAAGTTCGCGGCCACCGAGACGCAAAACATCCCGGGCACTCTACATGCCCCCCTCCGGAGGTAGACGGCAGTGCCCCTGCCCCCCTCGTGGCGGAGCAGGGACAAATTACCATGAAATATCGAGATAAGCGTTCGTCAGAGACTGAGTGACAACTCTGACGAGCTCGAGGCGAACGGAGAGACGCTCGCGGAGTCATTAGGAGACAATGACGCGATTACGACGACGCCCGAGCCAGTTGGGGATACTGCAGAGTCACGCGTGGGGTTCGAGGAGGCCCCCCGGACCCCCCTGTCGCTTGTCCGGGGACCCCGTGTTTTGGATTGCGTCCACAGTGGATTTCGGGGAGCCTCCGGTTTTGAACATTGGTCAAAGAAAATGAAAAACGGGGATCCAGAAAATGTCCTTTACCACGATTCGGAAGTTAGGCACTCGCGTGGCATAGGGAAAAATACGAAGAATGCTTTACGAACGTGATAACCTGGTACTTTTTTTTTATTTTTTCGATAGATATGTAGATAAATGAGAGTTAAAGAGGCATTTTGAGGAAATCGGTGAGGATCAAGTGCCAAAAGTTAGTAATGATAGGGAAAAAAAGTCTCTTGGGTCCAGAGTCCATACTCTTAAAAAAGTTGAAAAGAAAAGCAAAGCAAACTATTAATTGATTCAATCGGATTTTTGCTAGAATCAAAAGGAAATCCCCTTTAATTGAGAGGCTTGGCTCTTGATTCAAGCAAAAGTCCGATTGAATCAAGGGTATTTTTTCCTGTCTCTTTTAAGAGTCTGAACTCAGGATCCAATGTACTTTTTTTCTGTGAATGATTGGTATCTTGTTTTTTTTCCACCCCTGAACTAAGTGAAGTGTTTTCTTAAACAAAATTTCCATCATACCTAAATAATGTCATCTTTTGCTCCCTCAACAATCCCTGCTCTTATGCCCATGGCATTTTGAGAATTTAATAGTTAATAATTATTTTCACCGCTCCTTGGGAACAAAATCAAACAATCTTCAGCTAACTCCAATTAGAATTTAAATTCAACAGACTATCTGGTAAAATTGAAAGCATAGTTTATATGGCCTGAAGCTCACGCTGATTCATAAACATAACAATAATGAAAAAGCAGCAACTTTTATATTAATGCAAAGAGACTTTCCGTTGCAATTTGGCGTCATGAATGGCCGCTGAGCGCTTTGCTCTTTGCCTCGTCTCACGGTGACATCTGCCCCCTCTACGAGCCCTCTACCTGACACAAATCCCGCGGGCGTTGCCAGCGCCCTCCGAGGAGTGATCCACACACCCCTCTCGGCTTTGTCTCACTCCGCATGAGTGATTATTATTCAAAGATACGAGCTCTGGATAAAATAATGACTGATTGTTAGCTTCATCTGGACCGTCTAGACATGGATTTACACCCGTTGGTGATCAGAAGTTTTGTTTCGGAGCTTATTCTGTCCATCGTCTGTGGAAATTGACATCATCACACGGCAACGAAGCAACGTGTTTCTACTGCACCGGGTTTTAATGTTTTTTGTGTCCTTTATTGGTTGTTTGCTACATTTCTGTCTCGGATACGGTCAAACGGACGGAATTTTTGGTCGGAAGGCCACATTTCTTAAATTATGTTAAGGAGGAGTAGAAATGTTGAAAATGCGACTTATCGCTCTGGGTTTGCGCCCTGTAGGGCGTTTTGGAGACATCTAAGGAAAGGGCCTTTTATTTTCATCCCTTGTAGCACGCTTCGAGTCGGGGTTGCTACAGTCAGAGAATGCCGCGAAAACTAAGAAATGTCAGGGAGTTTTGAAAAACCTGAAAATGACACGAAAAATGACAAAGTATCCGCGAAAAATTATTAATTCACCCTTTGGCTTTCTAGAATGGATTTGACGCTTAGAACAACTGATTTTTCCTAAAATCTATTTCCGTATTTCCAAAATTTTCAAATTCCGAAAACAAGGGCAAAGATGGACAACTGAGAAAATCTGATGTAATTGTACTGAATTTACCAGGTCGCAGGAAAATATAACCATTATCTCCACCAAGGAAACAAGCTCAGTTGTGCATCTATATAAAGCAGAGCTGACCCTTGCCTTTTGAGACAGTACAATTAATGGACAAAATTTCGCCCTTTTGAACGAAACCTAGAAAGCCGCTGCTGTTAAGCACGTTCCTCGTAGCGGAAAGAGAATTTTTCCGAGTCGCTCCCCGGTTGGCAACGGAGGGCAGGGACGACAACTGAGAAAATCTGATGTAATTTTACTGATTTTACCAGGTCGTAGGAAGAAATAACCATCATTTCCTCTGAGGAAGCAAGCTCAGTTGCGCATCTATATTAAGTAGAGCTGACCTTTGCCTCTTAAGACAGCAGGGCCTGATTAAGGGGGTGGCATCATGGGTCGCGGCCCATAGCGGCGAAATGTAGGGGGCGGCAAATTTTGCAATCTTTTTTAATGTAGGTATCAAAAAAAGAAAGAAAAAATCGGATTCAGAAAATAAATTAAAAACGAGAAGAGGCGACAAAATCTCTCATTTCCTGAGAGTAAAAGTATAGTAATTTCTAATTTTGTCGTCTTTCGGTGAGACAAGAGACAACACCTTTAATCAGTCGAGTTAAGAGAGAAACCAAACACACAATTTGACCTGGAACGGAGCGGCGCAGCGGTCGGCATGAAACGCATAGCGCCTACAAGACTACATGAATACTTCACGCATTGCGCCAAACAGTGTGGTCAGCAGCGGTCGGCATGAAACGCATAGCGCCCACAAGACTACATGAATACTTCACGCATTGCTCCAACACAGTGCGGTCGGCGCGGCGGCGGCGGAAGGTGAAATTATTAACCACATTTATGTTTGTTCTTTCATAATTTGTTCGTTCGTTTTTTTTTAAATGGAAGGCCTAGTCCAAACAGGAATGGTTTTACGGAACTGAACTTTTGTCAGTGTTGACAGGGCTTTCACAAAAAATGGGCGGCAAGTAGCTAAATCCGGCCCTGTAAGACAGCGCAATTAATGGATACAATTTCGTCTTTTTGTACCAAACCTAGACATTTTGTAAGCCGCTGCTGTTGAAGACGTTCATCGCAGTAGAAAGAGAATTTTTCCGTGTCGCTCTCCGGTTGGCAACGGAGCCCGACGGATCGGACGGCGACTGCGTCTGTCCCAGTGACTCGTGGTCTTCTGCCGTGTGCTTTGTGTCGCTCGAGCACGGCCGTTCAAAAGCCGACCACGCTCTTCTCCCGCTCCCGGAGTCCCGGACTCGGGCTAAGATCCAGCGAGGCGGCCCGGGGGGTGACCGGGGAGCTAGTTAGGTGAGTCACGACGACGACGCGACGCCATCCTCTCTCACCTGCGCTGCCACCAGATCGCTCTTCGGGGCCCGAGATCGGGGCCGCTGGATTCGGCGGTGACGTCACCGAGGGGCACGCCCGAGTCCGCAGACCACTTCCGGAGTGGTGCGGGTGTTGTTCTCCAGGCTCCCGCGGGGTTGTTTGCTCGGAAATCTACCGCCGCTGCACGGTCACGTCCCGGCCCGGCGCGACTCGCCCGGCCTCCGTCGGGTGTCCCTGTCCGCGCCGTGTTGCCGCGGGTTCCCTGCCAGAGTGCCAGGCTCGGGTTGTTGGTCGTGGTCCTAGCGGCGGGGTCGTTAGGGTCGGTTTTACTCTTCAAATTTTCGGCCGTGATTCGTAGGAGGGGGGTGGCAGGGTTGCCGATGTTCGGGAAATGTCAGGAATTTTATAAAGTTAGGGAAAACCTGGAAATGTCAGGGAATTTTAAAGAGGGAGGGAAAACCTGGAAATGTCAGGGAATTTTATAAAGTGAGGGAAAACCTGGAAATGTCAGGGAATTTTAAAAAGGGAGGGGAAACCTGGAAATGTCAGGGAATTTTAAAAAGGGAGGGGAAACCTGGAAATGTTAGGGAATTTTAAAAAGGGAGGGGAAACCTAGAAATGTTAGGGAATTTTAAAAATTTAGGGAAAATGACGAAGTGGCAGGGAAAAATTGTTAAGTCGCCTCATGTGCCGGCTGGAAAGGGTCTGATGTTTCTAAAAACAAATTTTCAGCATCTGACCTGGCCGAAATTTTCGGGGTATTCCACCAAAATGCGTCCGGAAAATCTAGGAATTGTCAGGGAATTTCATTCCTTAAATTTTGTGGCAACTTTAGGATGACGGCTGTATTCTCGCCAAGGGGTATCTCAGCCACTTACGCTAAGTTTTTTGAGCTCTTCTAATGCGGTTCATTACCAGAATGCTGATAAAAATTCGTAGCACAAATTTCGAGTCTAATGTGTCGCCAAAGCAGAATTTAATTTCGAATGACACTATTTTTTCACGTATTTAGTTCCAAAATCGGTCGAATTTTAACTGGCAATGACCATAAAAGTCAAAACCTAACTTAATTAGGCGAATCGAACTTATAACCCCCTATCCCTTTTCCTAAAGTTTTCGATTTGTCCGATGAAACACCTCTGAACAACTCCCCCTTTTTGCCATCCATAGATACAGTTAAATATTTACCCACGCGTTATTTATTTTCTTTCTCTTTTGAGGCAGGTAGAAATAGAGTTTTCGATACATACAGATAAGTCTCGGAAAGATCGTCTCATAACAGACTGGGATATTGTTGATTCGCAACGTAGAAAAAAACTCTACGGTCAAAACCGGAATTTCGGGATAAATAGACGTGTGTTGGCTTAGGATTCAAAGGCCGCATGTTCTGCAGGATTCGAAAGCATGCTAGGAATTGAACCATTTCTAGTGGGAAGTTGGTAGCGGAAGACTACGTTAATTTATAGATGTCTATACTTCTCTTCCTGTTCCATCCTTTAATTTCACGCTGTATCCTTTTTTTCTAAAGAAATGCGCACACTAGACCAATTGCACGGGGTAGCTGTGACGCTTTTTAAATAGTTCGCCATTTATTACCTCAACTGCGCTAATCTTTTTCAGCCCCTCGCCTCCGACAGGCACGGAGCAGCTGAAACATTTTCCTGTTTCGTTTTAGCTTTCCTATCGGCCGGACACATCGTCCATCCTCGTTCTGAACCAACCCATGCAAGCGATGCCCCTCTCTTTTAAAATTATGAAAAATTTGTCTTATTTTTCCGCATGTGTATTTCATCAGTTTGGCTTGGTTCTGACACATAAGTGCTTAAAAAAATCAGTTGAAACTGTTGAACTTCCCTCTTTGAAAACTCGGAATTCTGACCTCAACGACTTTAAAATCAGTTCAAGTTTTTTGGAAAGCTTGTTCGTACAAATGAGTAAATTTTTTCTCCTTCACCCTTTACCAAAATTGAGATGGCAAATGGAAAGCAACAGAGCACAGTATTTAAAGAGTTTCAAAAGTCCTCATGAATTTTTAACAAAGTATGCCGTTTGAGGATCACTTCGAATTAAGAGACACAAAATCGCCAACTTATGAATGCTAACAAAACGTGCGAGAGTGAGGTACATTTTGGTCGGCTCTGATGATTTAATGGCCAACCTGGCGGCTGCTTGACTGGACTTGGGTTCCGAGAACCGATAGCGAAATTGAGAACCTCCCATTACGAGGAATTCGGGCATTTCCGCTCGAGTCGCGCACATCTCGCGTTTCAAGCCTGATAAAATAATACAGCTCGCCAATTGCGCCCAACTAAGCACAATGGAATCGATATTATTTCAATTTCAACGGCCGAAAAATCAAGCAACCAGAAAGTGCTGTGCACGGGGTGCGATTTTGAACTTGGGGAACCTGCGTATAGGATGTCACATAATTCTAGAACGCTCCAGGATTGAGGATCTGAATTTTTCGTTTGCTCACCCACTCGTTCTTGATGATCAAATGAAACGGAGCAATTTCAGGGTACTTGCTTTCTGTACTTCCCGTGAAAGCTCCGGAGACGATTCAGGGGTGTAAAATGCACCCCGGATTTCAGTCCGAAATTTTTAACAGTGAACGAACTTATTCACTCCTAGCCTGAATGTGAAGAAAATATGTCTTCGCAAGTTTAAACACTGACCGTGAAAATAATAATTAATGGTATTAAGAAAATTCAATTATGCCTAATAGAAATGTGTTCCAAGATTACAAATACGTTGTGAACCTCTTATCGAGCAATCAATCTATCATCATTTTCTGACACTAATTTTAGAATTGAAATCAAAGCGCAATTCGAGCGCTAAATGTTTACAGCAGAAGGGACAAGAGTAAACGCTTCCGTCTTTTTGTGGCTGTTTCCCAAAATATCCACTATTTTGTGGTATACTGGCAATGAGTCCTTTGTATCGGGTGCGTTCGTTAATTGCCAAGCTAAACAATAATCATGCAAAATGAAAACATGTAGGTGGACATTCACTTTTCTTCCCGTGTGATTTATATCTGAAACAATCGCCCGGGGTGCATGTAAACTTCGTGCGGGGTCAAATAAACTCCGCAACATTAGGTCCATCGGACCGTGAGACCAAAGTGGTAAGTGCAACGTTTTAGACCAATTTTCGGGGAAAATCAACACGACGAAGTAGCCAATGCTAGCAGATCATTCCTCTGTTGCCCGTTTTGCCTTTTCAGTGTTTATCGTTAAGTGAGCACTTATTGAAAACGCATATTTTCCTGCTCAACGTGGCCTCATCAAGTGTACCGTGGGAAAATGCGAATCGAGCGAAATGAGCGTCCGTCCTTCCAATCATAGCAAAATCAGACTGTTTTTCGAAATAAACAGAAACGGCAGTGAACAATCGGATTGATGTACCAGATCAAAATTAAATCTCGAAAACACTCCTCGTTCTTTTTTACCTCTCTTTTTCTCCGTTTTTTGTGGGGGTCTCCAACGGTCAGTGGGCAGCTGTTTACATTCGATGCTTGGCTTAATTGCCGAAGAGCTTCACTTACTCCTAGATCAGAGGGAATGTATCTCAGAATCAGATGATACTTTTTTATCTTATTTTAGTCACTCCAAAAATTAGCTCCTTTGGTTCTTTCCAATTTTAAGAGAGACTAATGACTCTTCAAGGTTTTATTTTTACTCGAAAAGTTCGAAAATGATGTACCCAATGCACGCACGTCTTAGTCGCCTACAGCGCTCCCTGGCGCCTTATCCCTGATCCCTATCAAACTATAGCCCTCTCCCCCACGCAAGTGTCAACTTTTCTGTTAATTTTTGACCTTATCATTCCGTGTTTAGGTCAGTATTTACAATCATTTCCATCCACAGTCTGCGAGTAAACACCAAGTACAAAAATAACCACTTTTTAACGGTAATACCGTGCAGTATGCATTCAAGAAAGCGTTGAATGCTGGATAGCCAGAACTGATCTGCCGTGCTAAGGAAGAACGCCGTATGAACATCCGAGGGTTGCCAAATTTCCTATCGGAAGAAATGAATTATTAAGAAAGTATTGAATGTTTTTCCCAGAAATTTTCTTACACTTCAGATAAAATTAAGAACAAAAGTCACCAAAAAACCGGAAGAAAAATATTTATAAAATTGCGCGAAAATTCGCGATTTCTCAAAGGAAATTTGGCAACGCCTGGGGGTTCATACGGCGTTTTTCCTTAGCACGGCAGTCTCGAATGGATAGGTTTGGTGCTCATGCAAAGGCGTTTAAAATGGACGAGGCTCGGTGCGGCGGAGAAGGTGAAGCGGTCGAGGACCGAGTTGTGAGCGAGGAGCGACACTTCCTGAACAGGAACACGCATCTCCCGCTTCCCAAGTCCGGGTCCCGGTGGGTCGGCGGGTCCCTTCGAGCGACTAACGGTGAACGCTGTCCCGGGATCCGCGGGAAACATCGCGAACGCGTCGCAATTACGCCGCGCTAATCGCTCGCGCACCGCTCTCCCCGTTTTCATCAGAGCGAGTCTGCTAAGATATAGAAGATAGGACCTAGATAGAGCCCAGGCCGCCCACGATACAAGGCACTTGGCAGGGTCTCGGGAGGTTGTTGTGCTGGCGGGAATCAGGGTGGCCTGCATTGGCGGATCCAGCGAATTGGCAACACCAGATTTCCTCCATTTAAACTTATGCCAAATAATCGATTCTTGTCGGAACACCTGGCTTCTCCAAGAATCGATGCATTTCCATAGGTTTAAATGGAGCAAAGACAACGTTGCCAATTTGCTGCCAAGAAGGTACTTGGCAGGGTCTCTGGAGGTTGTTGTGCTAGCGGGAATCAGGGTGGCCTGCATTGGCGGATCCAGCAAATTGGCAACATTGTCTTTTCTCCATTTAAACCCATGGAAATGTACAGATTCTTAAAGGAGCCAGGTGTACCGACAAGAATCGATTATTTAGCATAGGTTTAAATGGAGAAAATCTGGTGTTGCCAAATTGCTGGATCCGCTCTGGTGGCCTGGCCTGCGAAAGGAGAATCCTCCGAGAGTGTTCACCGATGAGGAAACACGCGGGAAAGTTAAGAGGTCGGGACTGCCACAATGATAATTTTTTTGGTTTTTTGTCCTCTAACATTTACTCTGAAGCGGGATTTTCAGATCCTAATGTCGAAACGTATCTGTTGAATATCGGGTTTTTTCGAATTGATGGACGAAGGCGAAAAATACATCCCTCCGTTGCAGATTTTTAAAAGCTCCGAAAGTGATGTATTTCTCTGGAGAAAATCAACCAAAAATATTTTTGAAATTCTCTGTGAACACTTTTGAATAAGCGAGGAAAATTCACCTCTCTTTCTTTGTTTTCTCAGAAAGGAATGAATATAAGAAATGAAATAAATAGAAACCATCGAAAGTGTTCGCTTAAAAGAATGTAACGGAGAAACGGGTTTTGAAGATAAGCATCTTTCGACCTCAGCCATCTATCTGCAGTGTGGCGACAGTGAAAGAAAACCTTGTAAACGTGAGAATATCAGAGAGTAGTCAGGACTTTTTTCTGGGGTCCTAACCCTTGAGTAAAGTGAGGAAATCTTTTCATAATCAACCAGGGATTTTTCTCCTGTTTATATAGAAAAGTCAAAGAAAAATTTTCTTTCATTAAGTGACACACACGACGAAATACGATCGGGATTTCATGACGTCAATTAGTGAGGATTACCGCAGGATTTTATTGCTTCCGACTGTCGGTGTTCGGGGTTCTCGTTCTCCAGTAAAAAATCGAGGAAGATGTAGCTGCAAGCTCGTAGATTGATGAAGTTTTCTATCCAGTTAATCGTAAGTTGAGTGGAGACTGCAGCGGACACCAAGTAACGCAAGACGTCACCTGTTATTCAGGAGGGTAAGCTCCTCGAGCCAGTTATCTCGAAGATGCGTGTAAGACAAATCCCCCAAAATTAAGACACCACGGAAGGTGCACGATACCTGGAGAAATCACAGAGTTGATCATTTCATTAGCAGCGGCGGGAACCAGGGACGAGTAGAAGGAAGGTTTACTCCCAGGTCGTCCGACGAAGAGTGGCGAGCGGAGACGCGAAGAAGGAGCACAAAAATAAACAAACGCTAGTGTTATTGGCCGGCCGGGGGAGCTTGAAAGGTGGAAGAAGGGGGCCTGGCAACCTGGAAAAGGATACATATTACCTGGAATTGAAAGACAGTTCCCCCGCCCCTCGTCCACGGGCGCCCCCTGGCTCCAACGCGGTCAGGGCTTTTAACGAGTCTGTTACAGTGTTGTCGGATCGTGAGCTTTTCAAGTTTTCTACCGTAACGTAGAGCGCGTTAGTTGGGATAGAATCGCCAGGTTTTTCGTCGGAGCTGAGAAAACCTGTGTGAGCAACAAATTGTCTTGAGGTTCTTCGGAAATACGGATACTACACCACCGCATACTCGTCAGCGAGAGGCTCCAAACCTGTTGCCAGTAACTGATTTTACCAGATTACCAGAGCCGAAAACTGACCTCGTTCAACAGGTCTCTTCTCATTGCAGAAAGGAGTCTTGTACTCGTATATGAATTTTTCCTATCCTTGAACTTACCTGATTTGCAGCTCTCTGACCGTCTGGCGAGGACTCGAGAAACAAACCCAGAGCAAACCTGGTCACTCCAAGATGACGAGAAGAACCACCCTTCATTTTATTCTTTCCAAGAAGTTCAAGATTGATACGATTGCTAGTTCGTAGTTTTAGGGAAATGAAATTTTCTTTGATTGGACCACGTTTTGCAATTAGGAACTACAATTTCCGGCTCAGATTAGGAAGAACGCATGTGCCATTAGCTTTCCTATGCCTATAAGTGTTTTTACGGATGGTCCCGAAATTTTAGTTCCTAATTTCAAATTGCAGTCCAATTCATGTTCAGTCTAAAAAAATAGCTTACCAAGTACATGGACGAATAAAAATGAACCTGTAAGTAAACTTTCACGGAGTAGTACCTGTTAGCACCGTGTTTCAACCTTACTGTAATATTATCACGAGCCAAGAGCTCATCATGCCATCGCCACCAACTTTGGCTCCATGATCCCCCCAGCTTTGTTTACGGTTTGAAATGAAGCTCTCGAAGTGTGCAAATCAAAGGCCTACAGTTCCCTCAGCATGCAGTTTCCCTGGAAATCCCATCCGGACCGGACATCCCATCTTTATCAGGAGTCTGCATAGCTGCTTTACGAAGTCTCTTTGGGGGGTATATTTTCTTACCGCTACTTTATCATTTAATAATCTTGAATCAATTGCGATAAAATTTCGCTTCTGAAGCGCTTTCATTCGACTATTTTACCTCAATCCTATCAATTGCTTTATACTCAGTTTTGTTTTCCTTGTGTTTTTGGATGCTGGATATTAATTTAACATTCGAGCCTTGTCATAAGACCAGTAGCCGTCAGTAGAAAATAATATCGGAGGTAATTTTCACCGAGTGCTCGCAACGGCGCATCTCCCGCCCATGCCAAATTAGGTCATAAAGGCCTCTTCGGGATTGAATTATTCGCGGCAGTAAGTCATTGTCTTGCCTAAGTGGCACCGCAGGCCTTTCCCAGCGCCGAGGAGACTTCCAGCCGCCCCCACCCGTGGAAGCACAGCCCCCTCCCCCCACCCCCGGGAACCGGTTCTCGACGCGTGAGCCCCGTAGCCAGCTCCTCGGGAAACCCCCGGGAACCTCGCTGAACTTTCATGTTTTCTCGCCAACTTCGGCACCGAGCCCCGTGTAGCGTGGTAGTGGACCCGAGCGTCGCTGCCGAACCTCGTAACACGTCCCATGTTTCGGGTCGTGTTATTATTTGTTTTTCTCGCGGATTGGCAACGGTGGAGCGTGGTGTAAGAGCCAAGCGGCAGACCGGTCTCGCAGCATCCTCAGCTGGGCAACCAGCCCACGCGTGTGCGACAGCGCCGCCATCAACCCGCGAGTAGGGTTTATCAACAGACCCCGTTCTCCGAGTCTTAAGTCGCAGCAATAATAACGGCATGGTTTTTGTCGTGCTTCATCGAGTGGTTATCGAGTCACTCGGGCCCGAATTTCATTGGTCAGCCGCGTTTCAGGCGGTCGCACGGCTCGGCCTCCTCCCAAAGTAAACGTAACCTAAAATCAGTTTTGAGTAAACGTTTAACTTATGCTCGAGTTATCAGACGACTTCGGACCCTCTTCTGTCGCAAATTAGATCAATTTTGGAGGATCGCGTTTTGATGGTTTCTCCTACCGCAAGAGAGGCAAGAGGGAGAATCTAAAAGATACGCCAGTTCCCATGCTTCCTTTCTCCAGCAGGCCGATTATTTGAATCGATAGACAAAGCTATAGACAAAGAAGACTAGAGGAATTTGGAGGGATCCTATTGGTAGAGGCGGGTGGTTCCAATGGACAAAAGAGGTAGGTAATAGACAAACTAACGGCAACCGATCAGAAACCCTACAGTTACTCCAGCATTTTCCCTCTTAGTCTGTAACAACCACCCGTTTCATCGAATATAGGATAGCTGCATAGTCCCTATATATTTTTTGTCTATCGCTTTGTCTATTAATTACAATAATCAGCCCGCTGATGTGTAGTGAAGGGGTTGGTTCGAAGGTCTGGGCGCCAGAAAAGACAATATTCTACAGTTAGGGCACTTCATACCCTCGGAATCATCTGGAGAAATATGTGTGACCTTAGACGCCTCTGGATGAAAAATGTCCGGCCAGGTCATTTTTCCTCGAGCTAGATCCTTATTGTATCCTTTAGAGAATTTTCGTACCCTCTCTTCAGCAGTAGCTTTATATTTTAAGATAAATAAGCGTATCAACAACGACGGATCAGATCAAAGTGTGTCTCCTATCACTGGACTCACCACCTGAGTGCAAGGGTGAAGATTCAATGTTCACCATTCTTCAGCCTCCCTAGAGTAATGCCAACGTTGCTTGGCCAGCCAGCTCAAAACGTCGATGTTGGGATTGACTGAGGGAGCAGTTAGTGGTTGAATAGAAATGGATGTTGTCCAAGCAGCTATAGCAGTGCAGGTTATCATTGTTAGTTGACAGTGTTGCTGTGCTCTGTTCTCACAAATGGACGTATTTCCGCCAAACGGAACTATGTGTATTATGACGTGAGCCCTGGTATGCATATATTCTTATGGGTTTCAGGGCTCATGGCTCAGTGCACGTAGTTCCGTTTGACAGAAATACGACCAACTAATCCGGACTCGAATCGGATTAATCTCGCCGGCAAATCCCCGGCTGTGTTTCTCGGTTGCCTGCGACTAACGTTGTCGACTCGGTTCGAGCTCGGAATATCGACTATTAATAGTGCATAACTTTTGGCTTGTCTTTGTCTGGAAGCTCAAAAAGGTGCATCATCCGAACTTCTCACTTGAGTTTGCTTCAAGTTGAGCGAGGGAAATCTTAGAGTCTCCTAAATCCGTAAAAAAACATTCTAAAATAAACCGAAATTCTCTCGCAGATGGTTCAAGTATTGCGTGAAGAAGTAAAGGCAACCCGAAGTACCTGTCGTCGAATGGCGTCAAACTCGAAGCGTCTTTGGAATCCTCTGCACCCTAGCCTAACATTGAGTCGCGTAGTCTTCGGTAGTTGTGTAATTTTAATTATACTACGTTTTCTGACAAGAAAAGTCAGGAAGACTCTTTATAAAAAGCTAGTACCTACAAAGGCTCTTTTTCAGCACTGGGAAAAAAACCACATTAGATCTAGAGTCCAGACTCTTGAAAACATTGACATGAAAAAATACTCTTGATTCAATCGGAGTTTTGCTCGAATCAAAACGAAATCCGCTTAAATTAAAAGGATTGGTTCTTGATTTAAGCTAGATTCTGATTGAATCAAGAGTGCTTTTTCTTGACGATGTTTTTAAGAGTCTGGACTCTAGATCCGATGTGTTTATTTTCCAGTGAGGTTTAAACTTGAGGCTTTGAAGATGGCCTGAAAATGACAATTCTGGCCGATGAGAAGTTTGAAAATACATCGATGAGCTCCTTTTAAGCACCCAGTCTAAACGTCGAAAAGAGCCCTAATTGACGACAAGATCTTTCTGTTTCCTGAAGGGGGAAAAATGTAGAAGTAACAAAGGTGAAACAGTGGATTTTTTGACGGGTTTGGTAACAATTCCGATTTTCGAACACTATTTAAGTAGGTCCAACATTAGTAAAATCGAAGAGGTAAACGCGCTTCCCGCTCCCGTATTACTTGTTGAGTGCTAAGGACTCCTAATGATGCGCTTGCGTCGGGGATCTTTATAGCCGTCGTAGTTGCCGTAGTCGCGTTCGACGGCCAAAACTGAAACGCAGCGCCGAAACGGCAACCTATTGGTGCTGGAGCATGAGTACTACGGCTGCCCACTCCCGTCTACTACGAGCTTATGGCTTCTGGTCCTCGACGTCACGGACGGGAATGGTGCCCTGCCCCTTGCCCGCGCCACGATTGGGTCCAGAGAGGGAAATCTCATCCACCGCAAGTTGCATGGTGCATCAACGGGAAAGAAGCCAACGGGCGGGCGTAGGTTTTAGATCCATCTTTCAAAAATGCACCACACGAATTTATGGAAAATCACTTTTGTCTGCGAAACGTCATGATGGCCGAAAAAAGGAGTTTTCCCAAGAGTAATAAGGTATCTCAAAGACGCGTTTAGCCGTTTACTCGTGTTGGACACATTTTTTGCAAAAGCCCTGTTAACCTGCTGTCAACACTACTAGCAAAAGTTCACGGAACTTGGCGCGAAAGTTAAGTTCCGTATACCAATCTCTTTCCATTTATATGAAATGAACGAAAAAATTATGAAAGAACAAACATAAATGGGGTTTAATAATTTTAACTTCCGCCGCTGCGACGCTGACCGCACTGTGCTTGGCGCAATGCGTGAAGTTATCCTACAGTCTTGTATGCGCTATGCGTTTCACGCCGACCGACCGCTGCGGCACGAACTGTATTCGACGCAATGCGGGAAGTATTCATGCAGTCTTGTAGGCGCTATGCGTTTCACGCCGTCCGTTGCTGACCGCAGCGGCCGCACTGTCTTTCACGCAATGCGTGAAGTATTCATGCAGTCTTGTAGGCGCTATTATGTGTTACATGCCGACCGCCGCGCCGAGGGGGTTTCTCCTTTTCATCTCAAGGCATCGTCATCATTGCTCTCTGCGCCGCGCCGTTCTAGGCCAAATTCCGTGTTCGGTTTCTCTCTTAGTCTTAACTCGACAATTAAAGGTGCTGTCTAATTGTATCACTAAGAGACGACAAAATTAGAAATCACTATACTCTTAGGAAATGAGTGATTTTGTCGCCTTTTCTCGTTGGTAATTTTGTTTTTATAAATCCGATTTTCTTTTATACCTACACTTAAAAAAATTGCAAATTTTTGCCGCCCCTTAGATTTGCCGCCATGGGCCGCGGCCCATGTGGCCACCCCCTAAATCCGGCCCTGATCTCAAGGAGCAAGATAAGTATTTTACCTCATCAAGTGATGAAAGATATTAGATAGTAGTCAATTTCTGACGATAGCCTCAAAAATATTGAAAATGGGCCCCGTGGGTCACTAATATGAGCTGACGAAAAGCTAAGGGTCGATACTATTCGAAATCGCGATCCGAGGATCGCCGTTTTTGTGGAAAGCCCTCGATTTTTTTTCCTCCCCCCATTTTAAATTGTGCGAAAATCCCTATTGTTTCTTCAAATTTAATAATTGTGGCGTCGAAGCCTTCCACTTTTTGTGGGAAGGGTATCAATAATTGTGGAGGCATTCGCTGCCGCGGATCGCCGAAGCTCAGAAGATTATCGACCTCTGCGGAAAGCTAAAATTTGGGGGGTCAGAGGCCTCCCCTGTGTGTACACTATCAGCCACTGTAGTTGTTCTCGTGCGATCAAGTCATCCGAATTGATTTTCCCAACCATAGAAATCATGAGCAAGTCCTAGTGGACCGAATCGTGTTTTCTCAGCATATCAAGCCAGGTACAAATGCCGCGATTTGGTTCTTATTATGTTTTTTCGAGTCCGAAAGTCTCATCCCTCTGTCCGCGGTTTGCCATTGGCTGGCTCTCAGATGAGCCGCCGGACCAGAGGAGCCGGACATCTCGGAGAGGGGCGATAGGCGGAGCCGCGGTGGCGCACGCGGCGGCCGCTTCGCGCCGCCCAGCTGTTGCCGGCGCCGCTGCCGGCTCGCCCGCTGAAACCCCGCGCCGCGCTCGGCCGGGGGACAACGGGGGGCCCGGTCCCACCCGGCGGCCGGGCGTTGCATAACGGGCCGTGCGGGACAGTATTAACTCATTCTCAGTGTTAATCTCTCATTACCATATGCGAGCCCGCCGTCCCGCGAGATGATTCACGCACCAAGTTAGCCTCTCGCACACGAGTCGAGCACCATATTCCCGCTCTTCTACACTCCGCTATGTCGCCAAGAGATCAGCGGTGAAGCGTGAATGGTCCATCATCGATATTTCCCGTTTGAAGCTATGGTAAAGAATCGATTATCAAGGTGTTGGTAGCGAACACCTTTCAAGTTGAAATGGTAGATCAACCGACATATCGCAAAGCACGCCACGCCACTGCAAGAGAATTCAAAAATGGAGTTCTTGAGTGCGCCTAAGCATTTTCTAGTCTTGCAATTTGCGGAATGTCTCTTGAAAATCCAGCAAGAAGCGTAAAGCAGCTTGTTCACTCCCTAGCAGAAGTTACTCAACTTCTCTCACTTATTCTCCCATCAAATAAGTTTAAATGCACTAAATCGGAAAAACATTTAGTTTTTGAAAATAAATATTTTGATTTATTTTTTACCTTGATTTTTAAACTGTTCTTTTCACCGCAAAGTTTCTGGATTTCATCATGATTCTCTTTTTTCTGGTTTACTGATTTGTTTTCTCTTTTGATTTCAGGTGAGTTACCGAATTTCCACCGCAATTCCCACCATATCAAAGCCTGAGGCACCAAATTAAATTGGTGAGTCATAGACCATCCCAAATTTGATTTTTTCTCATATGTTCAAGTTGTTTTTTTTTTTCGCTCTGTAGAGCTGGGCTTATCTAAAATACCCGAGTCAAAAAATGGACGGACGCGTTGTGCGTGCCCTTCTCTTCGCAGTCTTGTTCCGAATGCAGGGTGACAAGTTCCTGAAAAGACATGAAAACCTGGGAAAATCAGGACATTTTGCTGAGGAACCTGAAGATTTTTGCTGCCAGCAAAAAAAATTGCATTTTTTTCAATTTAACAAGTCTTCACGCTTGAAAGTTTTGGTGATATTATTTTTTATGGGAAATCGTGCCCCCGCCTTTAAAAAAGTCGAAGGACTTGTTCAAAATCCCCCAAAAGTCAGGGGAAAGTCCGGAAATGTCGAAATCTACACGGAGAAAAAAACCTCGCGTGTGGGACCTGAAGTTGAGGTCGTATGGCTCTCTGAAGTTTTGGGTTCGCGCATCCGAAAACTTGAGGTCCACCAGGCGAAGTTCGGGTCAAACATCTGAATTACTTCAGTTTATACCGAAGTGCTTTAGATGCGTGAGCCGAACCCTTCAGTGAATACCGGAATACTTCACATGTTTGACCCGAACTTCGGCAGGTGGACCTCAAGTGCTCAGATGCGCGATCCGAAAACTTCAGAGATCCATACGACCTCAACTTCGGGTCTCACCTACGAAGTTTTTCTCTCCGTCTATAAAAACTTGTCACACACTGCACTTTATTTCTTGCACCTCAATGAACACTCGAATGGTGCGGTTCGCCCTCAACATCATATTATGCAAGGGTTCGCTATAGTATTTCAAAAGTTGAAGAAGTCAGTAAGTGCAAGGTTACGCAGCGCAGTATGCCTACGCATGGAATATTGACTCGTTCAGCGTGGTGGTAGTGGGACAAAATAGAAGCCAGAAGGCCAGTCTCGGGAAGAACAGAACGAAGCAAAGAGTAAACGACCGGAATGACTGTAAGAGAAGCGCCAATAAAACAATAAAATAAACATACCCACTGCCAAACTTAGCCGCGGCTGGCTTTGGATTAGTGTAAACAAACACGAAGGTACAAAGAAGATTAGTCAAAGAAGACTCATCCGTGCCGGGCCCTCTGTCTCGCTACCTCTCCTCCACACCTGTTTTTTTCCTTCCTTTTTTTCTTTCTTTCTGTTTTTTCTCTCTGAGTGACCATATAATCTCGGCGCCGCACTCAAGTGCAACGAAGACCTAGCCCGAAAAGATGTAAGATTTATACTCTTCTCCTTCATGAGGGAGTTGAAGGAAAGAGATCGCGTTTACCCTCAATGCATGTTAACCCTCTTTGACATGAATTAATTTTGGATCTTAGATTCTTGGAGACACTATTCTATTTTGTAGATTGCATGATAAACAGAGTACCAATTTTTTTTCTTCAAAATTTTAAAGTTACGTGAATCAATTTCTCAAAAAAAGAAAAAACTAATGAAATTTTGCCAAATCATGGCACAGGGGAAAAATTCAATTTTTAAAAACCCCGAAAATACGTTTTTACGAATTTGTAACGCTATGCCATAGAGGGTTAATGTCAAACTGGTAATGTACAATCACCCACATTTTCCTTCATTTCGGAGGGGGGGGGGAGGGAGGTTTATTTCTCGTGGAAAGATCAAATCGCAAAGAATGGTCAATTGTGATTAGTTCTCTTCATATTCCGTCAAACGTTTGTAACCCGCCGATGTTTATTGGTGAATAATCCTTAAGTATTATCAATCACCATTATGGAATATTATCAATTAGTGTGTTGTCAATCAGTGGCCGTTAAGAATATTGAGATCTTCATATTATTCTGGAATGCGGTGATTTCAGGTATAACGATATAGGGTGGCAAGTTCTTGCAAAGGCAGGCGGAGTTTTCTTTTCCAGCCAAAGCTTTGCGCTTAAAATTTAACCATAAAATGTTTTTTTTATGGAAAATCGTGTAAGACCAGAAAGCATGAAACATATTATCTGAAATCGGAGAATTTTCCCTGGTAAAAATTGGCGATAGGACCTGCGTTTCAAAATACCATAGGAGTTCTTATAGCCGACTGAAGAAGGCGATAGAAAATCTGTTGCTTTTTCGCCATCGGCTATAAAGGGCTATAAGAAATTGTGTAGAATTCGTGCGCTTTGTAAATCTTTAAGTTTTTACGGAATCACCTTAATATTTACAAAACGCACATTATATTTTCCATTGCTACATATTTTTTTTTTCATCAATTAAAACGAGAATAATCCATACAGAGTGTGCAAACATTTCAAAGTTATGAGTTGAAAAACGCTGACTCTACGAGATTAAATATTAGAGCCTAACACAAAGCGGAGCCGTGGCGCACTGGCACCTACAAACCTAACAGGGATACTTCACGCATTGCGCAATGCGTGAAGTATCTCTGTTAGGTTTGTAGGCGCCAATGCGCGTTTCGCGCTGGCTGCCCGCCCGCCGCGCCGCGCCGCGCCGCAGTGTACCACGGCGCTTGAAGCAACTATTTCACACCAGAGGTATTGCACAGTATCATACGAAATTGAAGGCGCTCCAACATATTAGGAATGACAGGCATCCTTCAAAAGTACGGAGCTTTCCTCGCAAAATATATCAAGATACTACGGCCCAAAAAGAGAGCGGTAGTCCAAAAACTCACTAAGTCCTAGTATCCGTAATTAGTAACGTTTAGCATACACTTTATTGTCAGGCTGTTGCTTAATCGCCATCGGCTATAAAAGGCTATAAGAAATTATGTTGCCGGCTATAGAAGCTATTGGAAATCTTACAGCCGGCTGTAGGTCTATGGTATTTTGGAACACAGATTCTACTGCCAATTTTTACCAGGGTTGTGTGAAAAATCCTTGCAAAGTCAGGGAATTCTGAATATCAAGAGAACCTGTCATTCTGATCGTCCTCTACCCAACGTGACTCTGTTCGAAAAGAATCTGCTCGCTATTTCATCGCATTACCAGGCCTCAAGAGAAAAAAATGTTAAACTTGGAGTTTTACGGTGGGAGTTGGCTTTTTTCTGGAGCAATTGTCGCGAGTCGATTAAGGCTTTATTTTCCCTTTTCTCGCCACATTAAGACGTCGGATTTGTTTTTCTTTTATCACCAGCGACCGTTAAAACAATTGATTAGCTCGCATTAATTAAAACCCCGCGAAGCATGAGCGGGTTGGAACCACGTTTCTTTTCACCTGCCCCTAGTCATCCATGAAGTCTTAATTGTCGTCTGGTGGCCCTCCCTGCCAATAAAATGACTCCGGAGCGATAAAGGTGTACATAAGAAATTAAACTCGCGCTGGTCACGCGCCGGGGCCAACACACCAATCGTATTTCGATTTATCGCCATCGACCCCGACCGATGCTGGATTCCGATTGGTTCTCCCTCGCTGGAAGCCGACCGGGCTCCAGTAACGTCATCGTCAGCCCCCGCAAAGTCATTCTCGAAAACCTCGGGACGCTGCCTCTGATTTCTCAGCCTACGTTTTCCTCGGGATGAACCAGTCAGCATTCGTGTTTTTGTAGTTTTCCGCGCGTTTTTTCGAGAGAATGCGGTCAAGTTGTCCTGTAAACCCGTCTCATACAGTATGTATTGAACCGAATTAGTGATATGTACTATTCTGATGCATCCTCCAACGATTACTATTATTTCTACTGTAATTACTATTTTCGACTTGACCATGGGAAAAGTGTGTGTGGTGAGTGATCTAAATTGAAATGAACTGTATGTTTGATTAACTTTTATAAAAAATGTGTTCTATCTGTCCACTACCACTATCTATTTATTTAAGTTTTTAAATATGAGAGCGGCTTAAAAAACAACAAAGGTACAAGCCTTCTGACCCTCTCTGATTCATGAATGAGAGTAATAAGGGAGGGAGATTTGGAGAGCGTAATAGGGCGTTATTGAGTCAAGAGGCAGGAAGGGGTGTCAATTTTCCCCTTTATTTTAATTTTAGAGGAAGCGCGCATTAGCATCTCTCAAATATTTGAAAACATAACGGTGAATTAACTCGAGGAGCGCAGTACGAATTTTTCCATACCCATAGCGTATCAGGCGTTCACACGAATGGGAGCCGCGAGTGGCTCGTTGTCAGAGAAACGCGCCTTCACATGAAAGGGTAGGCCAAACGCCTCACTCCCACGCGCGAACAGTCGTATCATTTGTTTAATATCCTTTCGGCCTGATTGTGGCTAGTTCTCCTGTCTTGAAGTCTCGCGACCGACCATAGTATGAACTAAAATCGATCTAATTTTATCAAACGTTGCCTAAGTTCGCATCTCTTGTTACATTTTTTCACAAAAGAACGAAGCTTTATTGACAGCTGTGAACTTGTATGAGTATACTCATCATAAGGAAAATTATCAGACAAGCTCAAGGTACTAAGTGGAATTTGTTATCCGACAACGAAATAAAATCTGAGAGGAAATTAGTGCTGTTAGGCTGATTCTAGCTGGATGTGTCCAATAATGGGTGTTTTGGAAAGTTGTTCAAAATCGTGTTGACCAATCATAAGAAAGCACGCAGTTTCTAGTGCGAGCTACATCTCGCACCCCTAATTCAAGCCCATCCTGTTTAGTGGCACTGCGATTCACCCTGCGCTAGCAGTGAAGATCAGATCGCGATGTCATTTGCAGTTGAACTCTCAACCCCTTTTTTGTGCAGCTTTTGTATGGGCGGTTCAGCCCCAACACACGCACGGCTTGTTTGCACAAAAGCTCAAATGCCGTTTCAATCTTATCGGACAAACTTTTAATTTTTCCTCGCGGTTGCGTTGTTCTGTTAAAAGTGTTCGCACTTGATCCGACAGCGTGGAGTTAAAGCAGAGGTTAATGGGAGAATGGGAATTGAAGCACCCCCCCCCTTTCCCCTCCCCTTTGCTGACCTCCAAGACGTGCGCGGTCCCAGGTGATGGGGTACACGTACACTGCCGTGCTAAGGAAGAACGCTGTATGAACATTCGAGAGTTGCCAAATTTCCTTTCGATAAAATGTTAATTTCCGAGGAATCGTATGGATATTTTCCCTTGAAATTTTCAGGACTCTTCGGTGGAATTGCGAGCAAAATTAACCGAAAAATTGGAAGAAAAATATTCATAAGTTGACCAAGAAACTCGTGTTTTATCAAGGGCAATTTGGCAACGCCTGATGGTTCATACGCCGGTTTTCCTGAGCACGGCAGTACAGGGAAGCGGTAACCCAAGTCGGCGCTAATCTGAACGATTCATCAGGAATCAAGCGCCTACAGATGCGGTGATTTAAGATGGTCGTCATCTTCGTCATCGTCGACGCCGGACCCTGGACGGTGCTACCTCGGTGACTCATTAAGTTCACCGCAGCTGTGTCTCGGCATCGTCGATGGTGTGGAGGGAGGGGGAGGGGGGAGGATCGGTGTACTGCCGCCTTTGGCTAGAGCGACTCGAGTCAATTACAGTGAATCAGTTTTTCTCTAGAGCTTTTCAGGACATCCTCGGTAACAGGGCTTGCTAGATCGACGGTGAAATCGCATAAATGCGTATCTCCATACTGCCGTGCTAAGGAAGAACGCCGTATGAACATTCGAGAGTCGCCAAATCTCTCCGGATAAAACATGTATTTTTGAGAAAGAATGTGCGTATTTATCCTTGAAATTTTCAGACATTCTAGACAAAATTGCGAACAAAATTGTCTGAAAAACAAGAAGGAAAACAATCACAATTTTTCAGTAAATTATGTTTTTATTGAAGGAAATGTAGCAACGTCTGAAGGTTCGTACGGTGTTTTCCGTAGCACGGCAGCATAGCGGTGTTTCAAAATGTCCGCTCTTATCTTAGTTTTTAGAAGAAGACCAAACAGACATTATCGCTCGAACTTTTTACCGAATATTCTGCAAACAGACAAGCAGGGTGTCTACAAGTTCAGAATTTCCGGAAAGTCCGGAAATAGTGCAGATTTTTTAGAGAGTGTTACGCCATTTTGTTTTTGCGTGTCAACAGCTAGGATGCGAGGAAGGATGTGGGAATTGATAATCTAATGATATGTTATGGGTTTCTGTGGAGTGTGGACCTACGTGAGGGTTTTTCGATTTTTTCTCTTGCGTGGGATCTGTAATACTTGCATTAGGAGAAGGAGGAGGGGTGAAACGATGGAGACCATCGTGCCCCTTCCGGGCCCCCTAAGCTCATTTTCTCGGGCCGCGGGCCGCGGTCCTCCCGGTGCATCGGATCCAGAACACACCCTCGATTGTTGTCTGAGGTCTCATAGTCCCTCGTCCGGCTCATCGTAAAACGTGTTGCCACTTGCACGGTTTTCCGGAATCATTTCCATGTGTCTAAAAGGACTGACCGATGAATCGTATTTGATAGTGGTTCGATGTATCGTTCGGTTCTAAATAATAGAACATAACCTCAAACAAAAACGTTTTGCTCGGGGGGAAAAAACAGAGACAAGAGACCCTCCACTGGTCTGTTGGCTCTTATGGTAGCTTTTACTTTCGGGGATTTAACAGTTCCATTTGGAAAATTATGAGGAAGCAACAGTCATCACTCTTTTTTCGGCTGTTGACCTACCTACATGGTGGATGATGAGCTGCGGGTGACGTCATGAGCCAAACAAGTCGCCCAAACTCCGGCTTGTTTGCAAAACGAAACTATGCCAACACGTTGTTGAACATCAACCATGTAGGTAAGTCAACAGTTTAATTTTGAAGTCCCGAAAGTAAAAGGTTCCACCATAGCCGAGATACGAGTGGAGGTTCCATACGGGATTTGCCTCCATAAATCAAAGAAATATCCGAAAGAGGATTCAAAAATCACGAACGCTTTAATTTAAAAGCAATGCAAATTCTTCGAAGATCGCGTATTCTCGATAAAGCCGCAGTTTAGCCAAGGGAAATGTCAAACTTCGTCTAAATGTCGACTCCGAAACAAACATATTTTGGTCAGAGTCCCGAAAGTCTGTTTTCTTTCTCGACTGTCGCCCCCCTCCTTTCCGTATCGAAACATTCCCGATCCGTATCCTTAAAGTGCGCGTTTGGTTTGGAATGTCTATTTTTGCAAATCCTTATTAGAGCCGGTCGGTAACGACGTTTCCTCCGTGCAGTTTTCAGTACACCGCCTTTTTTTAACTCGCAATTCACCTCTCCTCCTCTTCCCATTCCCTCCGATGGCGGCGCCCTGCCGGTGAGTGTTAACGCGTCAGCTTCCGACCCAAAATAGCATGTACTTTCTTTTTTTTTCCTCTTCAAAGAAATTCAATCACGGAATCATTGGAATTGCTAAAAGTGCACTGGGAACGAGGTGTTCAACTGGGGAATAGTTCGACCAAGTGCGCATTTGATCCTCTGCGAAGTATCGTTTTCTGGATCATTGTACCTTCAAGTTACCGCTTCGTTTCATCAACAACTTTCTTTATAACCTTGTAAGGTAAAAAGATAAATCATAGCGCTAATAATTAAAATTATAAACGAGTTTGTACTTAAAATGTTTGAATAGTAAATGCGATGATGCACCATTCGAACTAGGGGTCTAAATAATTCACTTAAAAGACAAAAAATTTGAGGCCTTCCAAGTTTTCTCGGTATGTGTAAACGTGATCTTTGACCCTGTATAGTGTGAATATTTATCCCCCCCCCCCTCGCCGGTTTAAGGACTTGGTCAATCATGAAGTCCCTTTATACTGAGAGTCAAGACAATGTGAATCCATTTCTGATTGGTTCCCGCATTTTAGGCCTTCACAGTGTCACAAACGGAAATAAAGATTACATTTTCACCGATTGCAAAGATTATAATCTGGAATGGACCAGGGAATTACGGGTTCGTCAAGGAACAAACGGAATGAGAGAAGGAACGGAGAAAGGAATTTGAAACTGGACCGATCAAAGATTACGGTAACGTTCAATTTCTGTAATCTTTATTCCCGATTGTGACTTCATAAGGGGGTGTTGCCTTGACTCTCAGTATGAAGGGACTCGAGTCAATCAGCGCCTCCCACAATACTCACGCACCCACACTGCATTAGGATAGACGAAGAATTCGATGACCACCTCGTTGGTGTGAAAGTGCCAAGAAAAAAATTCAGATCAGCGAAGGGAAAATGGAAACGGACGTGGAGTTTAGTCGGGAAACAATAGGGAACCAACAACATTCCCTGGTTAGATGCGCGGCCACTGCGGCGTTCCCACGCTCATGACATCCGCGGAGCTAATCACTTACTTCGGCCCCCGCTGTCCCCTCATCCCCCCCACAATCATCCCCCCTTCGACCCGGAGGGGGGGGAAGGGGGTTAATTTAAATGAATTTAAAACAGCTTAACGCGTGGAATGGACACGATGTGTATGTGTGTGCGGATCGCACAAGCGTGGCTTTGTTGCCGTTGTTCATTAAATTGATTCTAAGGTTAAACAACAATTACCGTAATGGTGTGCATGATGTCATTTTCCTTTTCTTCATAGACACGGCCGGAGTATTGAGCATGGTTAAGCTCATAATTATCATTTTGCTGATTTAATATGAGGAAAGATTTCCGCAGTTGGTAATTAAAATGTTGATCGTGATGTACTTGCCAAAAAAATTAGAGTAAAATCATGATGTCAAGGAGGAGCCAACGCACAGTGGACTACAATGGTTTTTATCTTCCGTCATCCTACCGCTTTACTCCGCATGACAACTGAAGTATTTCAGAAATATCGGAAAATATAGCTGAAGTCATGACTGATCGTCTTTCAGAAGGCTCGATCTTCACTGCTTCGCATGTGTCGCAGAGCGCCTGGAGGACAAAAAATTGCTTCTGGAAGTGTCAGAACTTGTACTGCTGACAAAATCGTCCCACAGATCTACGCTTTGGCGACGTTTTGTCATCTAACCATAAATACAGTTTTGTTTAATCATAAGGGAAGGGATTCAAGTGTACTATCAAAATATCATTTGGAGCGATGAATTAATCTCAAACTTCGGCGATTTTTATGTTTTTTATCGGTTACCAGGGCCCAATTTAGGAGATGGCCACATGGGCCGCGGCCCATGGCGAAGAATTTAGGGGGCGGCAAATTTTGCAATTTTTTAATGTAGGTATCAAAAAAAGAGAGAAAAAAATCGGATTCAGAAAATAAATTACAAACGAGAAAAGGCGACAAAATCTCTCATTTCCTGAGAGTAAAAGTATAGTAATTTCTAATTTTGTCGTCTTTCGGTGATACAAGAGACAGCACCTTTAATTAGTCGAGTTGAGAGAGAAACCGAACACGCAATTTAACCTGGAACGGCGCGGCGCGGCGGTCGGCATGAAACGCATAGCGCCTACAAGACTGCATGAATACTGCACGCATTGCGTCAATCGCAGTGCGGTCAATAGCGGACGGCGCGAAACGCATATCGCCTACAAGACTGCATGAATACTTCACGCATTGCGTCAAACACAGTGCGTTCAGAAGCGGTCGGTGTGAAACGCACTATTTGACTGTAGGAATGCTTCACGCATTGCATCAAACACAGTGCGGTCAGTTTGTTCTTTCATAATTTTTTCGTTCATTTTTTATAAATGGAAGGCCTTGTTCACATAAAGAGAGGTTCACCGAACTTAACTTTCGTGCAAAGTTCCGTGAACTTTTGCTGGTAATGTTAACAGGACTTCGCAAAAAAAGTGTCCAACACGAGTAAACGCGTCTTATGCACCTCTCCCTGCTGCACGTTTACCTGATGGTTTTTATTGATGTTTCAAAACGAATGAGAAGGGGGCGGCAAAATACAGGCGGCCCATGGGCGGCAAGTAGGTGAATCCGGCCCTGTCGGTTACGGCATTAATTTCTCCAAAAGGCGAAAACTCTTCCATGAGATGTCATATCATCGAGCTAGATCTTAGTGCGTCGGAAAGTCTGACGAGTTATCGTCGTAAATAAAAGTACAACTGCGTTGGGACTGAACATGTCCTACAGCAAAGATTATTTCCCCACAGAAAAGTATGTACTAATATCAGATCGCAGTCGAAATGTCGTATAAACACAAGTCAGGGGCGGCCCGGCCAATGGTGCTGGGGTGATTTAGCACCCCAGAAATTCTGACGGGTGGCTCAGAGGGCCGCGGTAGGTTTCTTTCAGGGGCCCCCAAACTTTGAGTAACCCGCGTAAATGAGGACTTCAGGTTAGTTTGAGGAGGCCACACCTGAGCCTGAGAAAAAGGGACCCCGAAAACGTATCAGCATACTAAGAATTTTCGAGCTAGACAGACACTGACACAAAGTTTGTATTTATATCGTCGCTTTTCTGACGTAAGGATGCAATATCTCTATTTGAACATGAGCTCCGAAAAGCATGGAGTTTCACGTACAACAAGGCTCACGTGGGATTTAATCGATACGCGCCCTTACGTTAAAGGTGCGACGATATGACAGTGCAGGTTTTGAATTCTCACTGATCAAACATCGTCATAATTATCAGTAAAAATTGAGAGTTTTTCGGGGCTTCGAAGAAATTCGACCCTTCTGTCCCACGATATTGAGACAGTTAATTGATGTATTTCTGTCAAACGGATCTATGTGCGTTATGACGTGAGCCTTGTTATGCATATATACTTATGGGTCTTAGGGCTCATGTCTGTATGCACATAGTTCCGTTTGGCAGAAATACGTCCGACTGTCTTCCGTGAGAACCGCTTATTTTGAGGTTTATTTTGATTTGCTAACGTGGCTAATGGCGTGCGACCGAGCGTCGAGCGTGGTGGCCCTCGCAGGCCGCCGGGGGTGCTATCAGGGCCCAATGGCTAATAACTCGCCAGCCACGCGCCTCCGATCAGTTCGCGAGTCCAGATACGCGCAGTTCGCGCCATTCTCGTCCCGCCTTCCTCCCGTCATAGTCTCTCGGACTTCGCTTTTCACGCGCCTCGCAACTTTTCCGAACGTTTTCCGGCCGCCTCGAGTGCCCTGCACCCCCTCATGTCGCCGTTTTTCAGCCCCGGTACGTCTCCCAGTTTTCCCCTTCTACCCTGAAAAAAAGTATGGTAATACCTACTATACTGCCGTGCTAAGGAAGAACGCCGTATGAACAGTCGAGAGTTGCCGAATTTCCCCGAATAAGACATGTATTTTCGAGTTTTTTTATGCATATTTTTTTCTTGAAATTTTCAGATATTTTAGATTGTATTGTGTGCAAAATTATCTGAAAATTTTAGAAAAAAATATTCACAATTTTTCCTGTAAATTTGGTTTTTATCGAAGGAAATTTGGCAACACCTGAAAGTTCATACGGCGTTTTTCTATAGCACGGCAGCATAAGTCTTCTTGATTTTTTACAGAGTGATATAACTTAGTGAATTTTACCGGAATTATAGTAGTATTCGCCGGGACTCAGGCGATATTTACCATAACGTGGTAAATTCTACCTTAGAGTCTTATGTTTATTACCATAAATCACTGTGTCAAAGTATGGTAAAATCCACCATTTTTTTTCAGTGTATACATTCTCAGTGCATCAATTTTAGTACATTCGTTTTTATAGACACCTACACTCTTACGTCTCAAAACGGATCCGAACATCACATCGAATTTTACGAGTCTTACTGAACGGCCTCACAACCATCAGCTCGCTTTAATTGATACTGAAGAATCCCGTAACGATGATGTTCGTTGAGTGTGGGCGCTTTGTGCGGATTTTCACGTCACGTCCTTAAACGTCATACTTCGTCGTTTTTCTCACGAAAAAACTTGACTGTAAATTTTGTCTCGCAAATTGTTCTTCTGCCCGGAGAATCTTCGGCATTTCCAACTGAAAATTTCACTATTTTTCCGCTGATCTCAATCAAGAGTTAGAAAAAATTTTGTATTGTAAATTGTAATTGTAACGATTGTACACCGCACTGGAAAGGAAGCCTCTTGGATCCATTGTCCAGACTCTAAAGTATTTGTCACGAAAATATACTCATGATTCAATCGGATTTTTCCTTGAATCAAAGGGAAATCCGCTTAAATTAAGAGGCTTAGCTCTCGGTTCATGCAAAAATTCGATCGAATCAGGAGTACTTTTCCTTGTCAAAGTTTTTGAAAATCTGGACTCTAGATCCAAGATACTTCTTATTCCAGTGCGGAGTTGTAGAGATGGTGCTTGACAAGAGAACACTCCGGAAAAAAAAAAAAAAAAACACATTGGATCTAGAGTCCAGACTCTTAAAGACTTCGACAAGAGAAAATACTCTTGATTGAATCAGATTTAAGCTTAAATCAAGAACCAAGCCTCTTAATTTGAGCGGATTTCCTTTTGATTTAAGCTTAAATCTGATTGATTCAAGAAGTCCTTTTTCTTGTCAATGTTTTCAAGAGTCTGGACTCAAGATCCAATGTGGTTTTTTTTTCCAGTGTGTTGGGTGGGATACCCGCGATGACGCTTTTAATCGGCTTGTTTATGTAGGATAGTGTAATGTGCGTAATGCTCTTTTGACGAGGATGATTCTGGTTTGCAGGGTACGGGTCGGTATCTGGCACCATTTCCTCGCCGTGGACTCCGGCCAGCGCCGGGCCGCAAGCCACCGACACGAATGGCTCCGGCTCGGACTCGAAGCACGCCCTGGATCGGCTGGAGCGGCTCGACGTGGGCGACTGCGATGACGACAAGGACCTCGCCGCCGCCGACGCCGAGGGCGTCTGGAGCCCCGACATCGAGCAGAGCTTCCAGGAGGCCCTCTCCATCTACCCGCCGTGCGGCCGCCGCAAGATCATCCTCTCCGACGAGGGCAAGATGTATGGTAAGTACACCCCTCAACTGTTATTGGAAACCATAGTCATTACAGTCAAGGAAAACTTGGGGAGGCTCGAAAAGTCAAAAAATTAATGGGGGAGGGGGGCTGCGGGCTGATTCTTGGCATTGATAGACAAAGCGATAGACAAAGAAGACATATGGAGTGTGGAGCGATCCTATTGGTCGAAACGGGGATACCGAGAGACTAAGGGAGAAAATGATGGACTAACTATAAGGTCTCTCGTGGGTTGCGTTATTTAGTCTATTACCCACCTTCCTTGTCATCGCTATCACCTCCTCCCACCAATAGGATCCTTCCATATAGCTTTTTCCACCAATTTCAACGATCAGCCCATTGGGCGTAATGACACGCGAAATCCGGGGAGAATCGCTTTAAAGAATTGGCAAATTTTGACTCATTATTGGATTTTAGCTTTTGCCTCTACGTGTAGCTTTCCAATATCTGCACCCCAGAGGGTGATTCGTCGCGATTTCTGGGGCGATCGAACTGGCGTGCGGTAGATCGCATCGATTGAGTCAAATATCTCGGTAAATTTTGAATTTTTAGCCCCCGCGCATAAAACTCAAGAACCAATCTAAACCAAAAAATTGGCAAAATACCAAGAGATGAAAGAAGGATTCTGTTCGGAAAAAACCTCACACTCGATACAGGTATCGATAGTTGTTGTCAGTGTTGGTTTAGAATGATTTGTGTGGCGCATGCGCAGGTGCTATCATTCTTTTTTCGACTAAAAATTCTAAATTACCGACATGTCCGCACTCTCACCATGTAGACAGCGTGTCTACAAGTTCGGAATTTCCGGAAAGTCCGGAAATAGTACTGATTTTTTCAGGGCAGTCTGGAAGTACCGAAAAAGCGCGGAAATTTCTCAAGAAGGTCCGGATTTTTTTTTCCATTTTTGTCGCAATTGGAGCAGGAAAGTCAAATTTTTAAAAATTTTCGAATTTCGTCAATTGGAGGTACTGAAATGTACTGAATTTTTCTCTCGATGAGGTGCTGAATTTCTTGGAAACGTACTGTAAAAGTACTGATTTTTGGCCAGCCTGTTTTAGTAGACACCCTGATAGGCACTCGCGAGATAGCCCATCGTTAGCTGACCAAAATCCGATATCACATCAGCGTCGGAGTCGTGCGCGGTGCACATCCCCGGCGATGCAGGATGCAGTGAAAGGCGACAGGGAGGAAGGGAGGGGTGATAGGGAGGAAGGGAGGGGCGAAATCCGCAGCGGTTGCGGCGCTCGGATGCGCAGGTCGTAGTTCATTGTTCGGGCCCGGAACAAAGAGCGCGTGGAATCCGCGAAACGCAGCGATGGAAATAATCTAATTTGATCATCACCCACGCCCCCCCCCCATCCCCTAAACCCCGGCGGCTCGACGCCCCTCGCAACGGGACACACGTCGCCCCAGTTTCACGGTCGCCCCCTAGTGGCGTGGCGCACTTGGCGATATATCGATTGATCTGCCATTTAAACCTTTGGAAAAGGATCGATAAACAGGGTGTTCGCATCAAACACCTTAATGATCGATTCTTTACCACAGCTTTGAATGGACAAGTATCGATAATCGATCATTCACGCCTCGGCCGGAGCCCTCCCCAAATCCTCGCCCCTCTGACGTAAGGGCGTATCTCGATTTCCAGGTGAGCCCTGCTCTCCGTATGACTCGATGCTTCCTGGGGCTCATGTGGGAATAGAGATAGGTTGTTACGTCAGAAGGGCGAGGAAATGAACTAGCCTCCCGCTTTCGGCCAGGAGGGTGCCCCCGCCCCCAATCTAGGGGTTCATTTTTCATTCGGCTCGGTCCTGCACCGGAAGCGGTGTTGGGCGCTGGGGGAGGTTCCGGAATGTCGCGAATTGCGCAGCTTCATATGATTGATATGATCTCCTTGATTTGGAAAATTAAGCGGTGTGAAATACTGAAACCGTAACGCAAGCCGTCCCCAGGCCGGTCAACTTATTTTTCGAAGTGTAGGAATGAAACCCGGAATGTGTTAATCTGCGCACCAGTCCAAGTCGTGTAATAGCGGATCTGATCTTAGAGCGGATTTCACTCCGCAAAAAGAAGATAGACTCCTCACCCTGATTATTGGGCAGCTATATAATTTCTGAAGTTTATTTCACCCCGAGATTTTAAATTTTTAAACGGTGCTGAGTATAAATGTTGGTATGCACGGCGTCGCTCTCAGTTTCACTCAGAAAACTGTGCTTATCGCGAAATTCGCAAACAAGTCCCTAAGTTAGACGATTGAGCATTAAGTCCTAAATCAAATGTCGTCATCTTTTTTAAATGTTATTTTGCGTTTAAACTTTCTTTCCGCCATCAGGATCCATTTAATTTCGAAACTTCAAACACTTATTTCACGAAGTAGTGTAATTGCACTTACGCGCTTTGTGCTCCAAGCCCTTAATGGAGGTTTTTGGCCGAGTCGTCGATTTCCACCTTGGTCAGGCAACCGTGCGCACCGCACTGCACCGCAGCGCGAAGCCCTATCGGCGCAAGTCATCAAAACGCAACGACCGTACGTCGCCCCGCGTTCAAGATGGATGCAGGCTCCGATTATTCTATTCAAAACGAAAGCTCCGTCGGCGGTGAGTTAGGAGTCGAGAGAGGTAGCCATCCTGCACGGCAGCTACCGATACCATCTAAATTCGAGCATGATACTGTCTCCAACGGCAGCTCCATGCGCCCGTTGCCGATGGCTCTTTGTTTTCCCAATTCGTAGCCTCCGCGACCGACCCGGTTTCTTGGGCTGTCGCAACCTCTCGGCCATTGTCCGCCGGAGACGGCCCGGCTCCAGCCCGAGGAATTGATGCAGTTCCTGCTCCGGAGACTCGCCGTGTCTGTGAGGATTACCCGCATGGTCGCGGAAAAAATCGCAAGAACGAGCCGGAAGACTAAAACGGGAGGCTCCTGGTGTTATTTTAAGCCGACCGGAAATAAATCTCCGTCATGTGGATTGTGGACGGACAAGTTCAGGAGCCGCTCTCCGGTTCAGAGTACTAAACCCCCAATCCGCGCTTCCTAATTGACCTTTTCAGATGGCGGCACCGACTTTCGATGCGGAGAACTGTAGAGTAACTGACAGGAAAACTTCCAGGCCCTATGGTTCATATTATGTATCGACTGAAGTTTTTTCAAATTTGGTTCTGTCAATCGTCCTCTGAACTGGGAAGCGGGTACGGAACTCGCTGATTGATACCTACAAGGGATATTTTTTTGTCTCCCTCAGAAGTGAGAGGTGTAATCTTTTAATATCTTCCTTCCCATTTGCCGCCAAGGTCGGAAAAATAGGGTTGATAGGATGGATTAAAGTGTGGAAAGCACTTTTTCTGCTCTGGGGAGCCCCCCGGGCCCTTCTACGCCATCACCCGCTCGAAACCCCCAGTGTCCAGATCGGCCTATATACGACTCGGCTGCCATTGATTCTCCGACACAGAAGACGTTTTAGTAATGGTGTCCACAGATCTGTTTCCTGTCTGCCAAACTTGGTCCTCTGAAAAATCAGGGATGCAGAATCTTCCAAGCTTGCACATTTTCACGCACCCGCTAGCCGGCTTTTCATATTTTTCTCATCGGTTTTCCACAAAATTTCTCACCAACCTAAAAAAAAGATTGCGTTTTTCTTGATGTTTTCCTTTGATTTTCGACTTATGGCCCCTTGAAATGGTCCCTCCTTCCACATTTTTGGGGCTTTTCCACATTTTCACGCGCTGGGCCGAATGTGTGTTCGGGCATTTTCTGCACTCCTGTGACAAATTCAAATCGGAGGCTGCGGATGATAAATCTTGGTACACCACCAGACCCAGCTCACCACCTGAACTTTGATAGCTCCTCTGAAGGTACCGGAAACCGTAGCGAGTCGTGAGCCGGGGTTCGGAGTTGAGCCGAGCCGGGCCCCGTTGGGTTGGGGGCCCAGTGGCCCACCGTAGGGGCCCTCACGAAGGAGCCGCGCAACCCCCGACGATGGACGTCGACGTCCACGCCTCGCTCGTAAAGCCGGGATCCATCGCATGCCGGACGGCGACGGAGAGTCCCCGCCCGTCGAGGGGGCCGCACGTCAAAAGCTCCTGCGTGAAAGTTCATCGGGAGGAAGTCGGATGCGCCGGGTCGGGTCGCGTCGGGTCGGGGCCCACCGGCCCACGCATGAGGCGCCAAGCGGTTGACCAGTCGCAGGGTTACCGCTTCGTCCCGTGAATCCCCGCTCTTTTGGATTCGTTCGCATTGATAGCGGCCGGAATTTGCGGTGCGAGCTGGCATATAGGTCAGTCGCCCTCGTCACGAATCGTGTGTTGATGGTCGAAGCCTTTGAAACTGAAACGTTATAAATTTTGAGAGGACTTTCCTCTCTTGCAGAGTTGCCACAGTCAGGGAATTTTGGAAAGTCAGGGAATACCTGGAAATGTCTCTATACTAGGGCCGGATTAAGAGGGTGGCCCCATGGCGGCAAATCTAAAGGGCGGCAAAAATTTGCAATTTTTTAAAGTGTAGGTAATAAAAAAAATCGGATTTACAAAAACAAAATTACAATCGAGGAAAGGCGACAAAATCTCTCATTTCCTTAGAGTATAGTAATTTCTTATTTTGTCGTCTTTCAGTGATACAAGAGATACACCTTCAATAAATCGAGTTAAGAGAGAGACCAAACACGCAATTTGGCCTGGAGCTCAGCGCAGAGAGGAATGACAACGAGGACTTGAGATGAAAAGGAGAAGCCCTCGGCGCGGCGGTCGGCATGTAACACATATTAGCGCCTATAAGACTGCATGAATACTTCATGCATTGCGTCAGACACATTGCGGTCGGCGCGAAACGCATAGCGCCTACAAGACTGTAGGAATACTTCCCGCATTGCGCCAAATACAGTGCGGTCAGCGCAGAGCAGCGGCGGAAGTTAAAATTATTAAAATTGATAAGCCCCTTTATTTGTTTTCTAGAATGGGTTTGGCGTTTCGAGCAACAAACTTTGCCTAAAAACTATTTTTAATTATGTGTTTTTGACCATCTGGCATATATCTTCAATTGTCAGGGAATTTCACCAAAATATGTCAGGGGGATCAGGGAATTTCATTTTCTAGATTTGGTGGCAACCCTGCTTTGGCGCAATTGCTACTATGGACTGTTTTCCTAACCCGTTGTTTAAGTCCATGGTAGGTCCAAGGATTCGAGTGAGAATTTTTCTCCCGGCTCAAATTTACTTTCCCGGAAACTTTAAGAGGGAAACTCACGCACACTTCATAGATCAACTGGGAACATTTCGGGGAAGTTCCGTTCCCATTTCTGGTACTCGGCTACCTTTTGAAACTTTGATCCCCAATTAGGTGATGATGGTCGGCCGCATGCACCTCATGAAAGTGGGACCTTTATCTGACTCATGGCTTGGTACACTCATATTCTTTTGGAAATCGATCGGAATCTATATTGATCCTATCGAGTAATGTAGCGCCTTTTTTTGGATCTGACAATAACGGCGACTAAATTCTAAAAAATGCATTTAGTGAACGGTCAAGATGCGTGACCTCAAGGCAGAGATGGGCGGTACTAGAAATCCCATATGTCGATGGTGAAACTGCAAAAATGAGTATCTCGGTTGCGGTGCTTCGAAATCCCTCTCCCCCTATTTTATTTTTTTAAAAGGAGACTGATCCCACATGATGGCTCGAAATTTTCACAGAACATTCTTTACACAGAGAAGAAAAATTTCCGAAGTTTTCAAGAAATGACGTTTAGTGGTTTTCCATGTAAGAAATAAAGTATGACGGAAAGGAGACTGATCCCACATGATGGCTGGAAATTTTCACAGAACATTCTTCGCATAGAGAAGAAAAATTTCCGAAGTTTTCAAGAAATGACGTTTAGTGGTTTTCCATGTAAGGAATAAAGTATGACGGTACGTCCTCCACGCCGTAAACCGATATCCGCACCTCTGCAGTTTCACCATCGATATAGGGCAGCCTGTAATGAAAAAACGCCTATAAAGGCCCACGAAGGGAGTGAAAATCGCAGAGGGGTTCGGCCCCGTTGGGGCCTGACTTCCCATCACTTACGAGCGCATCTAAAGCAGAAGGAACTACCTCCATCGCGACTTGAGCCCTAATCCCTATAAGAACACTCGCATTACAAGGCCGACGTCATTCTGTACATAGGCAATTTTGATTTAAATACGTGCTTATGATGCTCCAACAAACACGTAAACCGCACGCGGAGTCGTTAAGGTTATATTAACATGACTGGATCTCGCGGGCCGGGTTCGCGTCCCGGTGGCGAGTGGGCGGCGCGCGCATCGCGGAATGAAAGCTCACCTCCGTGAGGTTACTCTCAACACCCAACTACCAGGAACCGTGAAAAGTCGCGGATGAGCCCCCCCGCCCTCCCCCCTCGAACCCCACGCTGGACCCCCCGCCCCCCACGCCCCTCGGATCTTCCGCGGGTATCGACGGTAACTCATGTTACGGTTAAGTGCGCGTTGCAGCGGCCCAGTGGTCGGTCTCCGGCAGCGTTGTCACGCTTCCTTACAATTAGACTGCATTTCCCTGTACTGCCGTCATAAGGAAGAACGCTTTATGAGCATTCTGCTGTTGCCAATTTTCTCCCGACAAAATATTTATTTTTGAGGAAGGTCATGCATATTTTTCCTTGAAATTTTCGGGTGTTTTAGATTAAGTTGGGGACAAAATTGCCTGAAAAAATGGGGAAAAAATATTTCAAATTTTCCCGGTAAATTCGGTTTTTTATCGAAGAAATTGCGACAACTTTAGAAGGCTCATACGGCGTTTTTTCTTAGTACGGCAGTACAATAAACTACTATTTCTGGCTCATAAATTAAAGAACCCAGACCGTTCCTGAAAAACGTAACGCTCGTGGGGCAGTTGAGGAGCATGTTACGCCATTTTGTTTTAACGTGTCCCAAGATTAACCCACGTCAAGCGGGAAATCGAATTATCAAAAACTTCAAATTCTTCAGCTTTCGATTATTAATTTCCTCAAGCCTACAACCATTAGTTTAGTTTTAAGTCTCGCGCACGCTCCGGGACATCCTAAGAACATCTTCCTAAAGTTGAGGCCATGAACCGTGAGTTACTGAGTTATTAATCATCAATTGGTACTTGAGGCGACCTAATACTAATAAATTTGGCAATACTAGGCTATTGGGCGCATGAATCTCCGGTAAACATGGGCTGTGAATCACCGAGCAAGTAACGTTGAGCTTGGATCGCAGTATATCGAAAAATTAACGCGGATAAATAACGGCATGAGATCCGAAATCGACACCGCACCCAGGCAGGGCTTTTCGATATCCCACCTTCCTCGTTAACCGGGAGTGAGGTTAATTCAGTGGCGTCGCGTGCCGTGCGATTAATCTATCGATCTGCCATTTAGACCTGTGAAAAATGTTCGATCATCGGAATCGATTCTTCCAATCGATCATTCACCACAGCTTCAAATGGGAAAATTTCGATTGTCGGATGATTCACGTTTCGCCGCCGGGGCGCCGCTGGGCTAATTATTTTCGAGCGTGTTTCGGAGAATCCCGCGGCGTCGGTGTGAAGTTTTGAGCGGGACGACGAATACTGCCGTGCTAAGGAAAAACGCCGTATGAACCCTCAGGCATTGCCAAATTTCCTTTCTTAAAACTCGAATTTTCCGGTAAACTTGTGAATATTTTCCTCCCAATTTTTCAGATCATTTTGTTCACAATTTCACCCAAAGATTCTGAAAATTTCAAGGAAAAATATTTATAACTGTCCTTAAAAATTCACATTTTATCGAAAGAAATTTGGCAACTCTCGAATGTTCTTACGGCGTTTTTCCTTAGCACGGTAGTAAGAATGGAGTAACGGAGTCGTCGTGGGTAACTTTGGCAAGAGCGGTGGGGCCGGCGCTGCGTTACAGCCTCGGTTCCGCGGCTACGCCACGGCCGAGGGGGCGGGGGGCGGAGCGTGGGGGAGGGGGAGGAGGGAGGAGACGAGTGAGTCACACTCGCAACTCATATTTACATTGTGTCCGAGCTTCAAGCCGCGCTATTAAAGGTAAAAGAGAAAGGTGAAGCCCAGTGGGCGCCTTTTACGGTCAAAACTAGTTGTGGCCCCAACCTACTCCCGCGCGTTGTCGCTTCGGGCCCGCTATTCCGAGCTTTATGCTCCATGGGCATCCAACGGAATTGATTCCCGCGGTAGTTTCGTGGCCGCGGCTGGAGTTTGGACCGCTATCAAGTTAGGAGTCTCTTTATCTCTCCCCCTCCACCCTATAAGTTTTAGGCCTCCTGTGGTGGAGTGGCTGTAGCTCTAGCCCTATGACCAAGAAGCCCTAAGTTCGATTCCCGGTTAGGTGACCCGAATTTTATGGCCTCAGGCAATCGCCTGGAGCTGGGGTATTAAGCGTTGAATTAGCCCTGTGGGCTATTTGAAGATTTTTTTTAAAAAAAAAAAGGAAGAAAAAAACAGATTGCTTCTCTGAAAAAAAGTATGGTAACATCTACTATAATAAGTCTACTTGATTTTTTTCAGTGATACCATTAAGTAAAAATAACCAGAATTATGGTAGTATTCACCAGAATTCTGTTTATACTTACCATAGTATAGTAAATACTACCACACAGTCCAGTATTCATTACCATACTGGTTTCACTGTGTCCGAGTTTGGTATAAAATCTACTATATTTTTTTTCAGTGTCACTGCCAGACCTTGAAAAACTAAATAATCAAAAGTCCTTTTCAGCACTCAAATTTACAAAATTTTACCGTCAGAGATTACGTTATTTTCTAATGACACTCATTAAGCAGAGCTTTCACAGATGCGTTCCGACATGACCCCTCTCTGACCCCCCTATCTTACCCCTCCTAACCTGCTGACTGGAACTCTGGCGCCGCGAATTGGAAGGTAGAGAAGCAATCCGTTTCCCCTTGTTTCGAACGAGTGTCTGTTTTTGCGCTTTTGAAAATTTGAAGAACCCGTATAGCAATTCTTATCGGAGGGGCGAAGTACAGATGTGGCGAATCAGGGAGATGTATTCTCAGTTGGCAACTCGGCTTCATCGAAGGTCTATCGCGACTGGCTCTCGCGCCTATCCAATGCCTCCTCTCCGTCCCCTTTTGGAGGGTATGAAAGGAGAAGGAGTAGAGTCGCAGCCAATACGGACTTATTTCCTTACGATTGGCAGCGCTTGGCCGCTCGGTCCAGCTAGGCCTGGTCGTCTTTAAACGGCCGAAGGTGTAAGTGGCCCTGTGCTTTTTCTCCGTCTCTGCGTCTGCTGGCGGCCTATGCATAACGAAGAGTCCACCCGGGAACATGACGCTCTGGCTTTTGACTAAACGTAGTTGCCATTTCTGGCTTTTTAAGAATTTTGGCAGTGGTCATAGCTCGACTTTGAGCCTGATTTAAGTGGTGATGCCAGGGTGTCTACAAGTCCGGAAATAGTATTTATTTTTTAAGGGCAGTCCGGAAGTACTGGAAAAGTGCGGAAATTCCGCAAAAAGGTCCGAATTTTTGTTAGTTTTTTATAATTCTCGTCGCTATTTCAAATTTTTCAAATTTCGTCAAATGGAGGTACTGAAAAAGGACTGAATTTTTCTGTTAGAGGAGGCACTGAATTTCTTGAGAATGTACTGAAAAAATACCGTAAAAGTACTTATTTTTGACCAGCCTGTTTTAGTAGAAAGTAGACACCCTGGATGCACTGTGCGAGTAAAATTCGCGTCGAAATGAAGTTAGACAAAAATTAATGGGCTGAACAGAGCGTAATTGCCAGTCCAGCGGGCTGATTTTTGAGATTTATAGACAAAGCTATAGATAAAGAAGGCAAAAAGGATGTAGAGAAATCCTATTGGTGGAAACGGGTGGTTGCAGTTGCCAAAGGATTTAGGTAATAGACAAACTAACAGGAACCCACGTGAGACCCTTTAGTTAGTGCATCATTCTCTTCCTCAGTCTACAAGAACCATCCATTGCAACCAATAGGATCGCTCCATGCTCCTTATGTCTTCTTTGTCTATAGCTTTGTCTATTAATTTCAACTTTCAGCCCACAGGTCCTCGGATGACCACTAATAAGAATTAAGCACCAGGGTAAGTATAAAACCACCCGAGCGTGACAGGTTATTTGCCTTGACTGAGCGGCTTGACTAATCAACCGATACTGATAACCGAACCCGTCTTAATTTTTTTAATGTGTCTCAAGCCCAGTTCACACGATGAAAATGGGGTCATCGATGTCCCGAGATTGCACAGCTGATGAAGGGAAAGGGTTGAAAAAAACATCGATTCTTGTATTTCGAGCTTTGGAAGTTGGCATTCCAAATAGATCATCAGCTTTTTTTCAGCATATATCGCCGCGCACCACTTCGATACGTCGTAGATTTGAACCATTATGAAGTAATCTTTTTGAAAAACTGCACTGTCTGTCCATAATTATCAGGAAATAGTCTTATGGAAAATCAGCCTTTGAAACCTTGAATTAAGTTCCGAAGTTTCAAATTTTTTAGCAGATTTTGATGAAGCTGTTTTAGGGGAATGAAAAGTTTTGGAAGCTTAACTTAGGAATGAACTGTGTTTGATCTAAAGATAGACTTTTATATTTTTCACAAAGCCGTCGCCCCCCCCCCCAATAGTTTAAGCATTAAATCTATCGATCGAAATCAGAGTGGGTTGCATCGAACCTGAGGATCCTCTCTAAGGTCTCGAAGGACCATCATGTGCCAAATCGATTGAGCTCTGTTGATCCGCGTGAGTTCTGTTTTACGTATAAACTCATCCTTCCTGGGGCTCATGCGAAAATCGGGTTGCGCCCCTTCTTGAGAGGAGTGATGAATTGTCGATCAGCTAAAATTTGATACTGAGGCAATAGTCCCTTTCAGGGCAGTCCACCTAAACACTTCATGACTAAGTAATCGGCATTTTTGTCCTGAGAGCATCCTCGGAATAATTTTTAACTTCGATGGAAAGTTGGGCGAAAAATCGTGTATGGAGGCCTTGTCGAAACGTTGAACTTTATTCGGGCGAAGGAGAGTATGCACGCGGTGACGTCAGAGGTAGAATGGACGGATGCAGGCGGGGACGGGGGGTTCGGGGACGGAGGTGGGAGGCGTCATAAGAGATGACTCCCGTCGAAAAAAGTACGGGATTAAAGCTCGCGTGCAATAAAGCCGCGGCGCGGTTTTCCGAGCCCCGGCCCCGGCCCCGCGAGCGAGTGAACGACACGAGACAGAAAGGGCGCGGGCGGGCGGCGGGGCGGGGGGATGGAGAATAATTAAGACACTCCATCGGAATACTGATTCCGCTCGCTAGGACGACGCTCTTGCTCTTGGCTCTCGGGTGATCACCGCCGTTGCCTTTTCCTCCGCCCAGCTTTCCAGGTCCCTCCTCGTACGCCCCAAATGAGCTCCTTAAATTGGGTGGTACGAAATGATCAACCAACTACGAGTACTTTGATGATCGACGAAGCCTCGGGGGCTCCGCTTTTCAGGCTCCTTGCCAGGAGCCAGGGCCGCAATCTGCGGGGAATCGTGTGGGCACCAGCCGTTAGGGTGTGAAAATTTCTTACGCGACCTTTTAATTTTTCGTTTAATTTTTAAGGAATTCCTTTTTGTATTAGCTTCCGCATCCTCCTCTTTTGCTACCTCTTTGCCTTCCCCTCCTTCGTCTTCGTCTTCTTCCTCCGTCATGTCCTCCTCCGCCTTCTTCTCTTCCGGAATACGTTACTTCCTCTACTTTTTCTGTGTCTTCTTTTATTGTCTTTTTCGTCCTTTTCACGGTCTTCTTCGTCCTCTTCTTTCTCGTCTTCCTGCTTGTATTCTCTTTCTTCGTCCTTTTTCTTCCTTGTTTTCTTCTTCTCATGTCCTCTCTTACTTTTCATATTTCTTTTTCATCCTCTTCTTTTTCCTCGTCTTCAACTGCGTCCTCTTTATCCTCCTTGTCTACTTCTTCTTCTCTGTTTTCTTTCTCTTCCTCTTCGTCGCGCATCTCCTTCTTCTCCGTCTTTTTTTCTTCTACATGTGCTTCCATTACTTTTAGCAAAATCCTTCACATTTCATGGGAAGGGCCAAGTAGACTTCTCAGGGCAACCCAGCCCCCCCCCCCTTCCGCCCATGACTTGAAATTTGGTATATTCGTTGTATGAAAATTGATCCTCCTTGGCGACCTCGGCCTTTTTGAAAAAGCTCCCAAGGAAAAAAAAATTGGAATGACAATTCATGGATTTTGGAAGAGTTTGCTCGTGTCAGAGACCATTTTCCACCCGCGTGAAGACGCAGCTTCAGGCGAGGAAACCCGCTCGGAGAGACTTGGGAAAATTCGCGAAGTTTGTCAACCGGGAGTCGTGCCTGTTGATGTGGGCACCACCAGTTCAAGCGCCGCCCACTTCATCTCCCTTTCATCTTTTCTCCATTTTTCAACCGCTCTGTGTGCCGCTGCTCGGCGGGGTGGTTTTTCCCGGAATTCCAGGCCAGACCGGTTTTCCATTTTTAATTAGATTAATATCAAAATATGAATTTTACTTCTTTGAATCCTAACAGTCCGCGTGGAATAGTTCTTTCTCGGCTTGCGAATTGTTTTCAGACTCGAGTCGTCCGAGTTTTTCGCAACCTCCTCTTCATTACGCATCTCTCTCGCCCCAGCTGCGTGATGGCACTGTCATTGTTCTTGGCTCTAATTTCAGCAGGCGGAAAATTCGTTTTTTTTTTTTTTTAAATAAATGGAGGGAGGCTGATTCGTCGCAGTCCAGTTTTTCCGTCACGCGCTAAGGAAGAACGCCGTATGAGCCTTCAGACGTTGTCATATTTCTATCAATAAAAACCGAATTTAATGACAACATTTTGAATATTTGTCTCCAATTTTTTCAGACGATTTTCTTTGCAACTTGACCTTAAATGCCTGATCATTTTGTATAAAATGAATAGATCCACTGAAAAGATTGCCAAGACTTAAAAGTTCTCCCGTCCTACCTTAAGTGTTAACGTTCATTGGAAAAAAAAAAAAAAAAAAACACATCGGATCTAGAGTCCATACTCTCGTAAACATCTACAAGAAAAAATACTCTTGATTCAATCAGATTTAAGCTTAAATCAAGAACCAAGCCTCTTAATTTGAGCGGATTTCCTTTTGATTTAAGCTTAAATCTAATTGAATCAAGGATCCTTTTTCTCGTCAATGTTTTCAAGAGTCTGGACTCATGATCCAATGTGTGTGTGTGTGTGTGTTTTTTTTTTTTTTTCAGTGTTTGATTCAATATATTAACCGGGTCACGTATCAACCTATTCCTCCCTCGTTATAAATGAATGACGATTGACAGGAAAACGATGGACCGAAGGGAATGATCATTGGCATACCGTGTACGCGCCAACGTAACCGCAAGACGGCTTTTTTGAAATACAATTCTCTCTCTATTCAGTTGTTTTCCTGGCTTTTCTGCAATTTTGCCCTTTAAAACTTGTTTGCGTGGCACATTAGTCATTTCTCGTAACTCGATGCTTCATTGAAACTGTCGCCCCGCATTTTCTCACATTCCCGTCGCAAAGTGGATCGAGTCAATCAAGGAGGTCGGACATGAACTTTTCGACTAAAACTGAAAATTTTGATGTTTAATTCGTCAAATTTTGAAGTTTAAGGGGTGCTTCAAGTCGAAAATTTCACGAGGAAATCAATGAAACCACTTTTAAAATCTCAAAATTTGGTCTGAATTGAGTTAAAAGCGTTTAAAGTCTTCAAATTTTGTCCGACCTATCCTATTGGTTCGATCCATTGTGCGTCGGAGCTTGCGCTACGGCTATTAAAGCGCCCTGAAAGGTTGCCCAGTTGGGTACGGACCGTATTCGATAGTGTTTCGATGTATCGTTCGGTTCAAAACAATACCACGTAACCTCAAACAAAAATTGTATGATTTGAGTCGGAAAAGCTCATGAAAATGTTCAACAATTACACTTTTCATTGGCATTTGGCACTCAAAAAAATGAATAATCTATCGCAGAAGACCCGCTCCCTCAGATTTCTAAATTGACTTTTGAGGCTATGTCTATGTTTTGAACTAATCGATATCGATACAATCTCATCCGTTTGATGTATTGAATGGGATCTATTTGAAAAAAAGTAGGTGGCGGCCGGTTCGAACTTGATCCGGTTTAGTAAGAGTGACAGCGTCTTGGAATGTTAAAAAACACCCGGAAAATTCAGGAAAATTTACAGAAGTCGTGGACTTTTAAGGTCAAGCCTTGTAGGTTTGTAGTCTCGTGAAACAAGTCCTAGGATATCTCCTTTTTCCTCTGGTGTTTCTTATAGTATACCGTGAAAAATGATTTTTTGTCGCTGAAGCATTTTTATGGTGTAGATTGTACACCGCATTGACACTCTTTATGCACCGGCATCCAACAGGGTTGTACCCGTCTGAGAAAACGTGGAAAAGTAAGGCAATTTTAAGTAACCTGAAAATTGACGGAAATGCCATATTGAGTCAAGATGTTTCAGAAAATTCAGGGAAGTTAGGGAAAGTTGGGAAATTTTCACATTTTTTCCTGATTCCGCACAATGAAAGTGATTCTATAGGGGGAGTTGGCAAACATCGAGGTATCGAACAAAAGCTAAAATACTGTTTTCACTTAAAATTTAGCAAGAAAATGAACTCATCTTGACTGCAACTGTTCACTTCCAAAGTATCTATTTCATAAAACCGAAATCAAAGCTGATAGCACAATCAAACAGTATAGCTTTACCTATATTCTTGCGTTTACGAAAACGAGTTTCCGGGGAGAGACCGCTGAAAGAGTCTTTAGGCACGATGGATCCGTTTTTTGTCAAATATTAAGTGGAACCAGTAATATACAGGGTGTCCAACATCAGGATTTTCCCGATTCTAGCAGGATTTGAGGTCAATCAGGATTAAATTTAATCCCGATTTCATCTGGATTTGTTTTTAATCCTTAGAACTCAATTCTAGAGTTTTGCTTTTGCCTACGCTTATACAGAAATTTTAGTTTTTCTCCGCAAAAAGACAGGATTTGATCAGGATTTGGAAAAATTATGAAGTTAGGATTTAGCAGTCAAAAATCAGGAAAAATCAGGATTTCCCAAAATAAAAAAAAACTAGACACCCTGATGTAGCACAATTTGTTCGGTCTCATTGTTTGTTAAGCTTTTAAGCTCTTGGAATATTTTGCTTAACGCAAGCTACCGAGGTGTCCCGCTCAAGAAGTTCACACCTCCCGTACACAACACTCGTTCCAGCGAGGAGCGGAGGAGGGAGGACGGGTCCATTTTTCACAGGCCTTTAAGAAAATTAAGTTTATGGGCGTCTTCCTCCGACCGTATCAAGGTTATATATAAGTTTTAAGCTTAATATATTACGTTTGAGGGTTCAATTCCGCGGCGCCCGGGCTCGGGCCCGAGGAAGAGGGATGAAAAGGACGAGTCGGCCAACCCTCCCCCCGCGCCGCCCTCGCCCCGCCGTCCGTCACCCGCTTCTCATTTTCTTCTCCCTCCCCCCGAGCCCCACTCGGCCCTCCTCCCTGAAATTATATCTTCCGCCCTCGCGCTAAAGTGTATATGTGCACTAATTGCACATTCTTCGCATAGTTGCTGTCTACTTTCCCGCCCTCCGCCCCCCTGCGGAAGCGTTTCCCGGCCCCCCCTCGCCCGCCGCCCCTCCGCGCTCGCTCCCCAACTTGGGTTTCCGTGCAGAAACTCCGGCAACTTATCTCGCTTTATTTTGCGCCCCTACCGCCCGGAGTTTTCCGGAGTTTCCGGCGCTCCTGTGTTTTGGGCGCGCGGCAAACGACGGATTTCTTGATTTTCCGCCCT